>CM062808.1:673747451-674042451 GCA_031772625.1 Pinus tabuliformis
ACTAATCATAATATATAGAGAATTCAAGAAGTTAAAGAACTGAAATGGGGAAATAAATGTTTCCATTATTAGCTGTAAACTCAACTGGGTGAAAGACCTAGCTTTATTTATTCAACAAAAACAAAGACTTTACACTATGTCGATGGATTCTCTATTTTATGAAGAATTTTAAATAGAGGAGAATAAATTAGACATTTGAAAAAGGAAATGTATAGTTACACAAAATGTAGAGTTGGTAGATAAATACACACATGATACAAGGGTCTGGGAATATCACTTGAGTTTTTAATTTTAAAATCACTAAAATGGGCAAAATTAGATAAACATGGGATGAAGAAGGGACATATAGCTAGACTATAGTCTGTTATGATTGGGTTAGCAACTAACAGGATAAGCTTATGTTCAAGGTTACTTTTGGAGAAAAGATTTTTGTTCTTTCCTTTTAACTCAATTCCAAGGAAAATGTCCATAAAATGCCAAACGAAGCTAATGGGACAGCAATAAATACAATGATCAGAGTGTACATTAGGAGGAACAAAAGAAGAGTGGAAAGACAGCATGAAATTAGATAATGTTGTTGGAAAATGTAACTAGTTTCGGTCTTCATAATTGTCAATGTACTCATGTCATTATGTATATCTTATGTAACAAGCAAAAGAAGAAAAAAAATTATTATTTTCAAGCATGGGTTTCATACTCCATGTAATTGGTCAATTAGGTCAAGCACACATTTTATGCTTCTAGGGTTTGTCAAGTCAAAAGAATATTTTTCATGAGTCAAGAGAGTCATTATCATTTGTATAAGACCCATTTGGACAAGTTATAACATGTAAATGATATTATTTTGAGTCTAGAAAGTCAAATTGACCTCCAAACCAAGTTGGCCCTATTGCCACACAATCTAGTAGGGATCCTAGGAGGGGTAGCTAAGGGACAACTACTAAACCATATGACAACAATGGCGCAAAGACCCACTGTCACCTCAGTCAGTGTCCCTTGCTCTTTATGGACTTTCACCGATGGGAGGAGTCCCAGTATAAGGGGAATCACTTGATTGATAGGATCAATGGTAAGGTGTGATGTGATTTCCGAAGCCCATTCAAAGAAGAGGCTCAAACAATGGCTCAATTGCTTCAAAGAGAAGCTAATGACTCTCCAAGAAAGGCTTATGAGAAAACCTACACCTAGGAGGAAAACCTATTTAATTACAAAGGGCGCTCCTGGACCTAAGGCTTCCTAAGAGGCAAGACCTCTCTGAGGGCTTTGTAGGATGACCACCATACAAGCGTTTGACACCACTTAGAGAGAGACCTATGGAAAAATCCAACAAAGGCCTAGGGTTTGCTATTATTACAAGGGGAATGATCTCCAATGAGATTCCTAGAACAAGAAAGGATGAGAAAGACCACTAGAATGATTAACTTCCTTTGAGTTTTCAAGAGCAAATGACCTTGGGAATGTTGCTAACCAAAGAAGTTTAAGAGCAGAATTGATGTTGGGGCTAGGGATTGATTTTTCTCTCAAACTAGCTACAGGAATTGCTTCAAATTTTGAGGGCAAGTAGAGGAAACCACAGCACAGTAGCCTACCAACTCACTCCTCAAGATGACCTCTCTAATGCAATTCGCACTAGGCCCTAGTTGACCTTCTAGGGTTAGGGACGAAAATTGAAAAGGGTAAAAGGAAGAGGTTTAGGGTTGATCACAAGGGAATGAGACCCAGTGCCTTAACAATTGGGAGAAATGGAGTCAAGAGTTTCTTTGATGAAATACCTTCACTCTATCAAGGAGATTTACGCAGCTCTTAGTTACCCCTAAAGAAGCAGCAACTTGGCTACAATAAGTATTTATACTTCGCTTGGCAAGGATTAATGGAGATTCAAGGATACAATATCCAAACGAGCCTCTAAGAACATTCACTCACATCATTTACGAGTAATGCATGCAATACTTCAATAATCTTTAGTGTTTTCATGAATTCGCATTAATTTAGGGCACATACAAGATCATGACGATATATTCCATACATTAGAGTATGAGTAGACATGTAACAAAGTAAAGATATAGCATCAAATAACGCTTACAAGATAATGTGAGTATATCCATTCATCAAATTTGCAAGTGGAAGCTCCAAGATAAGATAGTGAAAATCCCAACCATCAAATTGCATCAAAAACTACCAATTTTGTCCACCAATTGCAAGTCCGAATTCTTTTACAAGAGAAAATCTCAATCCAAATGATGATGAGTCACAAATGAGTCTCTTCTTTAATTTATATGAGCCTCCATAAGTTGATTTGGTCTAATTAGCCTAATGAAGCCCCCAGAAATGTTTTAATGTGCAAAATAACAACCCTATTGATGACAAGCCCACCAAATAGCTCAAAAGTGTAAAACAAGCCTTCCTAATGAGGCTGAAATGATAAAATAATGGTGTGAAGGGTCGTTGGAAGGCCAAAATGAGTCCTCAATGTGCCATGATGAAAAGGAGGGCTCCCAAAATGATGATCAAGGGGGTGGCCCCTTGATTTCCAAACAAAACATCATGCGATGCTCCCAAGTGGTTGTGGGAGGAAATCAATGGTCTCATGGGTCTCTGACTTGGATCAAACATGTCGATGCTCCATCATGAAGGGCCAGAATTATGACATGTGCCCTCCCGTGTCTCTCTAGATGACACAAAACCCCATCTGGGCCTTGAATCAGCTGCCAAGTGTTAGGTGAAAATGTGTGGTCGGTCGAGCAACGTGGTCCAAGTGCATCATCATCTCTATGTTAGTTTTTGTAGCATTGGATGGTGTTCTAGTCTCAAACTTTGTGAAGAGACTAAAAACAGGAGTTCTCCAAAACCTATAAATCGTTTCTGGAAATTTCACCTAGAGATAGCTCAATTAAATTAATCAAGTATCATTTAAATTTTTCCTAAGTCTAACTTAGGAAAATTAGTTAATTAATAGTAATTAATTGAGAAAGGGGAGAATTCTATAGAAACTCACATGGATTGACTTGGAGACGATCTCAGCCATCGATTAAGTTTTAATCTTAGTCGTGGAAGACTCAACTGGAGATTATAAGAGGAGGTCGATGGGTAGATGGAGAAACACACAGAGTGAGAGCCAGTAGTGCGAGTTCCTTGGTAGGTCGAGCTATCCAACTTCAGAGGTCGAGCAGAGGAAGAGAGTTCAAACCAGAAGGGACGCAAAGGGGCAGAGACAATGATTCTGGAGAGTCAAAAGAGGAGCCCGAGTTATTTCTCCAGGAGACTACGCAGGGGCAACGCAGAAGCCTCAAAGAGGCAATTCGACTTAGCTGAATTGGAGGTGGATTCAGTTGCTAAAGGCCAGGAAAATTTCTAGAAGGCTATGAGGATCGTTTCCAGAGCAGCAGCAAGCAGGACGACTTGAGTAGCAGTAGTTTCGGGTTGAGCGTGTGACAGGTTGCGCAAAGGTGATGCAGAAGCTTGCGCAGAGGACTTGGACGACTTGGAGTTGTCAGTTTGTGTCGGGATTGCTTGGAGAGTAGGGTAATTTCCCTCAAAATATTTTTTCCAGTATTTCTCTCAGAAAGAAATGCCACTTTGGCGTCAATTTATTGTACTCTAAATTTCACTGTTGCATAATAATAAAATCCCTCAGCTACTGCACCGGTTTTCCCACATTGGGTTTTTCCGAAGACAATTGTCCAACAATAACTGGTTCATTTTTATGTGTGTGCTAGCATATTTATCAGTCTCCAGCATTTTATTTTCCACAACGTTTTTATGGTGAAAATAGCAATTGTGATTTTATTTGTTGTTTGTCGTAACAAATAAACTGCATAATTAAATTTACAGATAGAATAATTATTTCCATTTGTTGCAATAGAGGTAAAATTTTCACATTTTATTAGAGTACAGTTGACGGACAGGAAGCTCAAAGTCTAAGAGGAAAAAGTTCGTTGTTTAAAGGGAGCAGCAGGACGAATTTTTTAGAGGTTGCGCAGTGCCTAGCTACGTAGTGCAAATTGTTGGATAGGGTTCGATTTTGCAATGGCACAAGGCAGGAAAGTTCGATTTGTCAGGGGTGGCAATTCTAGCAGGCAAAGGGAGCAGGAGCACAGAATTTCGCAGAGCAAATTTCTTGTCTGGGCGCAATAGGTCTCTTGCAGCAATTTGTAGTACCAAATTCAGCGTCAGGTGGAAGAGAAATTGCACACACAGAGGGAGATTTCTCTCAAAGGGTTCCTAGCTCAAAAATTCGAAATTTCCAGTTGCAGCAGGCACTAGCAACAGGCAGATTTCATTACTCCAGGAAGGAGTCCAAATAGCAGTGCTAGTAATCGAGGAGGTGAAAGAGGGAGATTTTCGTATCACTTCGAGTTTTTGTAAATATGGCTTTAGCAAGACTTCGAGATCAGGACAGATTAGGGGGTGCATGAAACTATTATACTTGGAAGGCTAAGATGTCCTTCCTACTGGACGAGTATGATCTGAAGACATACGCAAAAAGAGTTGTCGTAGTACCTACAGATGCAGACCAGCTAGCAAATTACAATAAGGAGATGGCCAAGGCAAAGCAGTTGATTCTCGATGGAGTTTGAGATCATATTGTCTCACATGTGGCGGCCAAGAATACGGCCAAAGAAATGTGGGACGTTATTGCCTCACTATATCAAAATCCTTCCGAGCAGCGGAAGATGTTCCTGAAGGAAAAGTTGAGGAATATTCGTATGCAGAAGGGTGAAGGCATTAACCCCTTCCTCACTAGAATTCAGCATATTCGGGATGAGCTTGCAGCCATAGGAGAAGCACCTCAAGCTCCAGAGCTTCTGCGTTTAGCCCTCAACAATGTCACCGAGGAGTGGGAGACCTTCGTCCAGGGCATTATGGGATGAGATTAGTTACCTGGGTGGGACCGAGTGTGGGAAGATCTAGCGCAAGAAGAGATGAGGCGAACTCTAATAAAGAGCTCCATCAGTGACAATAGCAGCAAAGGGTCGATGGGTGTGAAGGAGGAAGAGAATGTGGCCCTTGCATCGAAAGGGAAAGTAAAAGGTCTCAGTCAGGGACAACATTTGTAGGGAGAGAAGAAGAAGAAGAAGGATCTATCCAAGATCAAGTGCTTCAAGGGTGGCGAATTTGGCCACTACAGTAATCAGTATCCTCAAAGGAAGAAGGACAAGAAGGAGAAGCAATATCAGGCGCAGCATCCACAGAGATAGACCAGATATCCTCCAAATTGGAGGAACAATTCACTTTGTATGCAGTTAAAACTCCACGCGAGAGGTGGGGAGACATCGAGTTCTAGAGTTGTGCAAAGTTGGGCAGGGCCCATCGAGGTAAGCATTGGGTGGTGTTTTCTCTTGGATCAATACCCTTACTATAGGGGCCCACAATATTCAGAAGCAGGAGGATCAGTTTCAGTTGGTGCAGTCAGTTCCAGAGTGACAGTTGCAAACTAGTTGCAGTCAAATACTGAGGAGCGCAAAGCAGTGTTGACAATAGTGCAGGAGGCAGAGTGCAGAATCAGCAGCAGCACAGATTCCCTAGTAGATAGCAAAGAGGCTAGTAGCAGTTAGAGACTCAGGAAACAGTTGCAGCATGTGATCACAGTTGATTCGATATTTTGGATGCTTCTCGATTGCATTAGTTGCAGCAGTAGCAGCAAAAGTGAGAGGGAGTGTTAGTTGAGTTGTAATGCAGACGCAAAGTTGGCAGCAATACAGGTTGTACAGTGTTGTGTCAGTAGCAGCACAGATGCAGCATGGTTCAGCTAAAGTCAATAGCAAATGAATCAGAGTTAGCGTAGTAGTTGATGTACAGTCGCAAGCAGCTATAGTTGTCAGACATCAACAATGTAGGAGGATGTTATGGAGACAATTGGAGAACACCTTCCTCGCTAAGAGCGAGTGTTATTTTTTGTAGCATCAGATGTTGTTCTAGTCTCAAACTTTGTGGAAAGGCTAAAACACAAGATTTCTCCAAAACCCATAAATAACTTCTAGAGATTCCACCTAGAAGTAGCTCAATTAAATTAATTAACCATCATTTAAATTTTTCCTAAGTCTAACTTAGGAAAACTAGTTAATTAATAGTAATTAATTGAGAAAGGTGAGAATTCTCTAGAAACTCACATGGATCGACTTGGAGATGATCTCAGCCATCGATTAAGTTTTAATCTTGGTCATTGAAGACTTGATTGGAAATTATAAGAGGAAGTCGATGGGCAAGATGAGAAACACACAAAGTGAAAGCCAGTAGTGTGAGTTCCTTGGCAGGTCAAGCTATCCAGCTTCAGAGGTCAAGCAAAGGAAGAGAGTTCGAGCCAGAAGGGACATCGAGGGGCAGAGAAAGTGATTCTGGAGGAGGATTCCAATTTCAAAGAGTCAGGAGAGGAGGCTGAGTTATTTCTCTAGGAGATTGCGTAGGGGCAACACAGAAGCCTCAAAGAGGCAGTTAGATTTAGCTAAACTGGAGGTGGATTCAATTGCCAAAGGCCAGGAAAATTTCCAGAAGGCCAGGAGGATCATTTCCAAAGCAGTGGCAAGCAGAACAACTTGAGTAGCCATAGTACGAGGTTGAGTGTGTGATAGGTTGCAAAGACGTGATGCAAAAGCCTGCGTAGAGGGTTTGGACAGCTTACTTGGAGTTGTCAGTATATGTTGGGATTGCTTGGAGAGGGGAATTTCCTTCAGTATATTTTTGCCAGTATTTCTCTAAGAAAGAAACACCAGTTTGGCGTCATTTTATTGTACTTAGAATTTCATTGCTACATAATAATAAAAACCCTCAATCGGTGCACCAGTTTTCCCACATTGGGTTTTTCGGGGACAATTGTCCAAAAATAATTGTGTCACTTTTATGTGTGTGCTAGCATATTTCTCAATTTCCAGCATTTTATTTTCCGCAATGTTTGTATGGTGAAAATCCCAGTTGTGATTTATTCGTTGTTTGTTGTAGCAAATAAACTGCGTAATTAATTTACAGTTAGAAGAATAATTTTCAGTTGTTGCAATAGAGTTAAAATTTTCACACTCTGTATGACCGGGGCACGAACAAGCAATGCGTGGTGTTGAAAAAGCTCATGATGTGGCAATCAATGCTCTGTTGTGGTGGAGGCCCATGGCTGTCAATGCTCACCCTCCAAGTGTCATTATGACCCTCTGGAAGGCTTAGACCCTGTATAGGGAGACCAAGTCCAAATGGAGACCCACTTGCAATCCTATATAAGAACTAATGTGTCTCCTCACCTTCCAGTACAACAATCCATTAGCCTATTTGAGTAAATAAGCTTGCAAATCAGGGGCAAAAGTGGACACTTCATAGTGGCATGCCCTTCCAAATGGGCTTTGGAGTACAAGTGTCACCAACCTCAATAAAAGAGGTTAATAAAAGACCCTATTATGTGGTTTCAACCTCTAAGGGAGTAACAAGTCCACAGTACATCCGTCAAATGGCAGGTGTCATGTGAAATGATGGTGGAACAGAAGGGGCAATAGGGAAGGCTCCAAGCCACATGCCATGATGCAAAGGCAACTATAATGAGGGAATCCCACATATTGGTTGTCTGGACGAAGGAGGGAGAAATCAGGGTACATGAGGTACCCCGACCTTTGTGTTTTCATCCTTCTTCATATGCCTTTTGCTTTTACTGATTTTTCTTTCTTTTCACTATGTGGGGCTCGAGGGGATGAGAGCATGATGTGTATGATAAAGCAGTGATTACTATGAAAATTTATGAATCTTTACAAACAGAAATCCTACTGCAGTCACTGGTTTAGCATCTCCTACTTGTTATTTCATTCAACAAGTTATTTAATTTATAAACAGCGATGAAAAACACTACTACAGACTACACTGACATACAAATCATAAACTGGAACAATAGATGAGACAAACACACAAGAGACACCATTATTTTTGGACAACAAGTCCCCGGAAAAACCCAATGCGAGAAAATCGGTGTAGCAGATAGAGGGTTTGTATTATTAAGCAAGCAGAATCTGAGTACAACAGGTTGTCTCTCACACCGGCTAACCTTACAGAGAAATCACAGCAGCAAGAAATACATAGGAGGGTTTACCTTGTTCCTCAAGTCACAGCAGATCCAATGAGCGATCTAGCTCCTCCCGACAAACACTGCGAAGTCCCTACACAAACACTATGTGGGCTAGCGTCTTGCCTCTAGAAGATTGTGTCACCCCTTCTACTGGATCGATTTGCTAGAGGAAGACTATTGTTCAGCCATCCTGGCTCAGAACCTCGCTTCTCCAGCAAAATCTCGGACTTCTGACGAATACTCTGCACTGCCACTGCAAGAGACCCTCCTGACCTGCATCAAATCTGCGTAAGCCCCTCTTGGGTTGCGTAGGCCTCTGCGCTGCCTTCCTAATGCTCAAGATGCCTCTCTGATACATACTCTTTGGCTCGGAACTCCCTCTCTGATCCAAATCTCTGCTTCTGCCCCTCCCACTGCAACTCAGATCACTTGTTCGATTTTCTCAGCAAACCACGCCCCAGAAAAATCGAACTGACTGATCAACTTAGTGTATCTCCAACTGACCCTCAAGCCTCCTCTTATACTTTTCATGTTGATGAATCAACAGCTGAAATTAAGTTCCTAATCAACGGCTAAGATTAAAACAGACTTGATCCTCATCTCTTAGAAGCTTTTCACCCATGTTTTTATTAATACCCATTAATATTTTTATTTTCCTAAATTTAGACTTAGGAACCCCATCAAAAATATTAATTATTTTAATAAAACACAAACCGGGTGGAATTTCACCAAACGATTATTGGGTTTTGGAGATCTCATGTATTCTAGCCCCTCCACAAAATTTCGGAGCTAGATCACATTTAATACTACCCAAAATCAACACTCTCTCTTAGCAAGGAATGTGCTCTAGCAACACTTCCCAACATAAGTATCACACTGATCCACGGTGTTGACCACTGGAGTGGCAGCTGATGATTATATGAAGACTCTATGCCGAAGGATGATCCAGAGGACACCTGTACCATCAGATATCATCAGTCAACAGAGTTTTTTTACTCTACTTCTATCTTCTCATCATCTTTCTTGTACCCAGATTCCACACGCTGCGGGGAATTGTAATAAGTGATACTAGCAATGACGAGTTTTTTGAGTCTGTAATAGGCCTAGGATTTTGGGACTCGATCAGCAAACGAGTACACCTTGGAGTGTTTTTTTATCCGGTTAATTATCCCTTCTTTTTCAGAGGCGGATAATTTTTTGGGTTTCTTCACTCATTTTTACCCCAAAGCCGGGGTGACGGTTTGAAGATTGAACCCCTAACACATCTTAGTGTCTAGAGTCGATGTATATTACCATACTAGATCACACAAAAAAAATTGTGGAATTTGGCTAGGTCTAAGTAGGATTTTTTAATAATTCAAAATTTCCCGCAAAACGGAATTTTTTAATTATTTTCTATGTAATGGTGTAAATAAGTGGCCTTAGGAAATGTCAGGGGCGTGTGACTACTCGAAATTCATCTTCAGAAACCCAAAATTATCCTAGGACCCACTTTGGGGGTCAAAAAACCACTTATAATCTCTCAAAAGCCAATTTTCCTAATGTTGGTGCAAAAATGAGGAAAAAATTCAAAAAAATGAATAATTGGAAAAATTTAGAAATTTTTCCAAAGTCAAAATAAGGCAAACAAGTGGTAAGGAAAATTGAAGGGAAGTCAAATGGAAGTCAAAAGTACCATGTTGGTTGAATGAAATGTCACATATGGCTAAAAGTTCACCTTCGATAAAATTCAAATATTATGGATTACAATTTGATGGGGCATAGTCTAAGTCTAAACTTTAATAAAGTGGGTGGAGATTGGACCCCACTTCACTCCTCATATAAGCTACGTAGGAGGAAATCCAAACAGCAATACACACATGCCCATTCGAACTTCCCAGCATGAAGTCCACGCTGCCATGTGACTGGTCAAAGGTTAATAAATTGAGTTTTTATTAAAGTTTATTTCCACGCTGTTTGCACATGTTACGCTGGCAGTCTCCACTTGTACATTTCAGCTGCACGCAGTCACTCCAATCAACACTTCAGCAGCACGTTGGAATCAATTTCACGTGGGAATTAAACTCCACTTGTCTCAACTTATCATCAGCTTATACACACAGTCAATGAATGGACAAATTTACACGTGTTTGGAGGACTGTGGGTACGTGGGACAGCATTGATCTAATGGTTCATATGTTTCGGTTAGAACCTTGTTGAGTGGGATATTTCTCCTACTTAGTCTAGCAGTTGTCTCATGAAAATAATAAACATATCAGTCAAGGGAACTCGCTGCCACTTCACAGCAGTCTACAGAAAGTATGAACAGCAGTTTGTTGTTTCAAATTGCAAGGTGTCACACCATGGTTTTTTTTATTACAAATTCATTGGGAATGCACTGGAGTTTACAGCAGCTAACTAAGGAGTTGTCTCCCCATTCCACCAGCATTCATACACATGGCAGCAGCAGCTAACTAAGGAGTTGTCTCCCCATTCCACCAGCATTCATACAATGGCAGCAGTGAGACACACACAGGTTACCAATGGATGAACGCTGATTCTGAAAGGAGATATACACAGCCAGTTAGGGAGCAGTTTACAACAGTGATCTCCAGCACTTGGACAGTTCCTGCAGCCACTTGCAAATTCGTTTTTTGCTTTGGGATCTTCACCCTTCCACTTGTCACTTGCACTCACATTGGGATTGGCTCCCATTTGCCTATTTCAATGAGCTTTGGCTCTCATCTTTGTATTTTTAGAACGAGTTGTTGAGCTTGTGGAGACTCTGCTGGATTTTGTATTCATCTTTCATATAATAAAAGAGACCTTGGGGTACTATTGTGTTGGTGTTCTCCTTCCATTTCTTGAGATGATGTTATTTCAATTTTTGTGTTTTACATTCTACATGTATGTTGGATTATGCTAGTTATCATTTTGCCACTTGTTTGAATTAACATATGCAAGCTATCTTGTATGGTTTTTGGGTTAGAGAAATACTCTAGGAAGAGGAACACTAGAAGATTTTTGGTGAAATCTCTAGCCTTCTCCTTCATTGTATAATCTAATCCCTTATGATCGCTGACATCTTTTTCCCAGTGTGTAGCGATCTTTACATTTGGTTGAAGGATTTACTTGGGCGTGGGGTAGCTCTCCAATAGACGAACTAACTCCCAAGATCAAGAATAGAAGGACCCAATCGATTTGCCTCAAGGATCTCATCAAATGATTTTGAAAGAGGGAGTTTCCTTTCCTCTAGCTTATTAAGATCACATAAATTTAAATTAAATATTTTTCTTGATCAATATCGTGTGCTTTCAAAGATTTTATTTGCTACCTAGAGCATTGTTTTAACTAGACAAGCATGGAGTTCTACTTGTATGTCTTGATCTAGTTCTTGTACATTAATTGTAGATTATCATTTTGACTATTTCATGTCATCTTTGTCTCCATTTCAGGATTGCTTTGCTTTCAATTTTTGAAACATTCTACTTTTGTTTTAAGCAAAATACATTTTCATTTCTTAAAGAGCAAATACTTGGAAGGCACTGGTTGTTTATATATTTCACGCTTATCTTATGATGGTTATTGCTCATATCAGTTTTTTGCTTATAAATCTTAAAGAAATAATCTATTTAACTCTAACAATTCTCCTAGAAACTCACATCTCTTTTTTAACTTAACTTTTCATTAGGGACCACCCCCCTTAGCTAACCTAGGAGATAGCTTAAACGGAGAGAGAAGGGATTCAGTGTGACAGCCCCTTCTCTGAATTCCCTGCCACCAACCACACCTTGTGGGGTTGAAGGCTTTTCTCACTGACTTGTAGGTAGGTGTAGGGCAAGGTCAACACACGACATCAGTAATTTGTGCTGTTGATGATCGGCCTGCTGCCCTTCATCCACTGCACTGCTGCAACCTGTACTGCTGCCCATGACATTGCCACTGTCACTGCTACATCTGTACTGCAACTCCCTCTCAATATGCTGCATCATGTTGCCCATAGCACTGCCACTGCTAACTGGTTTTTGTGGTCTTTCTTTACCTATCAATTCTGTTGCATTTCTGGTCATCTTGCTACCTGCCAATTTTATTGTTGTGTGACTCTGACATTATATCCATCAACTTTATGCTATTAGTGTTGCACTTTTGAATGTCATCTCAGCTAAACTCAAGTTGAATTCTCTGCACCAGTCTGATTGAAACTCGGGATCTTTAATTTCGCCATTGTCTTCATTGGGCAAATTCGGCTCCGGCGACTTCTGCAAGCTTTCAACCTCGACAATGTTCTCACAACAACTTACTGCCCCAATCAAATTTGGATTAGAGGCCACCGTGAACGAACGATAGTTTCGAATAACAGTGCCAATCTCGTCCCACTTTCCACTTGTCAGTTCTCTGAGCTTTGGAGGAACACTAAAGGTGGGCTTGAAAACACGCGTCTTAAACCCTTGGAAGACTGACCTGCACTGTAGGTCTCGATTTCTTATACCTTCGCCTTGATCCCGCCATTTTCGCTTATATTATGCTCCTCCAGTTGTTGCTACAGAAGAAGCTCTCATAACGCCTCTGTCATAACGTATACTCTGCCATACCATATAACGCCTCTGTTATAACGTATTGCTTGACCGTTGGATTTCCCAGAACTCTAGTTCTTGTTCTTGTTGTCCTTCATCGACATTGTTGTCGTTATCATTGTTGTGTGACTACACTGTCCATCCATACCGTCCACCTCAATATCCTCTTTGCCTCCAGTCATCAGTCCTCACCATTCTCTGCCACACCTACCACATTGTAAACCTTGGCATCACTTCCTGTCATTGAAACGCTCAACGCAGTCCCTGCATTTGTCACATGGTTAGTCTTCTTTCATTGTCAGCAAGCACTAACCTCTCACGGCGTCTCATTACTGTACTACCAATCGTTCAAATTCTCCTCCAGTCTGCATTATTTTCCAACCTGCATTGGTTACTCTGTTCGTTGGTATGTTTCAGTGGTTTCCAACCTGACATGCGTTTCATATTTCTCCTATGCCCATTTCATCTAAGCGCCATTCTAAGAGGAGCCCTGCTTGTCATTGTTAGAAGAAAACCCTACACAAGTTTCACCATGACGGCCTTTAAAATACCTCATCTTAGAAATATTTAGCATTCATCTCATTACATTGAACGTTTAATTGTTTCATTCTGTTCAAATCCTTCAGTTTCACCAAATGCCCACTTAGTGCATTTAGTGAAAGAGTGCCAACGCCTCCTCGGCAAGTCCATGCCTAGCATAAACTGCAATCAAGATAGTCCATGAAAAGACATTGGGTGCGGGCATTTGATCGAAAGCTCTGCGAGCATCTGCGAGATTCCCACATCTGGAATACATATTGAGAAGTGTGTTCCATAAATAAGTATCAGGAAGAATTCCCATTTCATTGATGTGGGCATGAACTAATTTGGAATCCGGTATCGCTTTCTTCTTAATGCAACCCTGCAAGAGGGACGCATATGTAGAGGAGACCAAATTGAAATCCATGGCCTTAAAAACGTGAAGCGCTTCTTTCAATCAACCATGTTTGCAGAGCATGGTGATGTCATGGTGTGAACTAGTGTTGGCAATGGCCTGTATTTTAAAGCCAGAACTGGTAGTCCTTCTGGGGTGAAGGCGAGCATTTGATTCACGCAAGGAAGAGAATCAGTGTTAAAAAAAATAAAATGACCAATCTCATTATTGTTGTTCAACGAGCGTGTTAAAGATTTGGGCAAGTGCCAATCGCCAAGTTGAATCTTGTGCATTGGAATACGATCCCAAGTTGTGTGATGTGCGTTGTTTGATGACCGCACTATATGCCTATAATGGATTGAGGACCTGGCTTTGTTTGGAGGAGGTATGGATGTATTGAGGACCGAAATGTGCGCTGGTCCATGGAGTAATTATGTTGTTCATTGTTTAATTCTTGGTTGTGCATTGGACATTCTTGCTGCCTTGCATTAATTCTGTTGCTCTTCACATATTTGAAGACAGTTCGTGGGATTGTACATTGGTGTAGAATTCACAGTGTTGAAATTCTGTGTTGAAGCAATGATGAACACTTCTGAAATTCTGCGTTGAGGTAAAATTGATCGTGAGCTTCTCTGTGCATTTATCTCTGGAGGTGCGTTCTACATTTATCTGAGCGTTGAATAGTTTTGAAGAGCTGCTCTGTCTTGAAGTCAGTGAGCTAGTTGATGATTTAATGACATACAGTGAATTTGATACATGCTACTATTCTATGTATGCTTTTCGATGTCTTATGTTGGTTGAATTATTCCAAGTAAAAGGGGAGAGCCTGTGTTGCATTTCTCAATTATTAATGCCCAAAGATTTGGTGACAAGGAGGGAGTGTTTCTACACTAATTCGAGAGGCTGATTTGATGTATGTGCTAAAAAAAAATTGGAAGCTGGTTCATAGGGATCAAAGTTCTGTCCAAAGGGGACTGAGTGGGGTTTTCTTTCTCACAGAGTTGAGCCAACAGTTTTATATATATATATATATCACCATCAGACAAGGCCTGATTTCTTCCTTAGACTGAGTTATTTCTGAGCAGAAGATCGAAGAGGATGTGTTTATTTATGAGTAGAAGAAGTGTTGTAGCAGTGTGGCAGTGAAGGAGGAAGAGTCATTCTTTTGTGCACCCAATTATCACTTGCGTTCTCCTACAGTTCCAGATTTGTGTGTGCCTCTTGGATCGCTTTTTGTATGCATGTAGCCACCTATACATCAGAGACCGGGTTGATTTCCTATTCCTATAGCAGCTTGTTTGGAATGCCAAGTTGGGTTCAAACAGTCCCAGATCAGCCCATTCAATCTTTGTCCATTGGGATAAATTACCAGGTGTATTCTCTGCATTAGTATTGTAAAAGTTTGGTGTTGCTCTCTGTGTTGGTTTGAAACATTGAAGGTTGCGAACTGAGTTTTATTTATTTTAGATTATTGTTGATGAATTGAGTTGACCTATTGAAGTTTAAAAATGACTCAAATTGGCAATTTATTAGAGATATTAAGAACTCTAATTATGTCAACTACTAAAAGCACAATCAACATTAGCAAGGAAACTCTTTTTGACATTCAAACTTGCTTGCAACATACACAAGAGAAGATTGATTTTTTGCAGCTTGAATCTCAGCTTCAGCAAGATGAGTTACAACAGCATAAGCATCATGACATCCATCAGCAGCCAGCAAGTGGTCAAATCAGTAACATTGAGACAAACTCCCATCAGCAGCAAATCAATAATGTTGATCTAGTACCCAATGAAGGAGCAGAATTGCATGCAGAAGCAGAAGTTCAGTTTGCACTTCCCAAGCCCATCATCAGACCTTGGGAAGAGCTTGTCCACAACAAGCACATAACAGGTCTTGGATATGATAAGGAGGTTCCCTTTCATATTCCAGACTACTCCAAGCCAATCCAATTTCAAAGTGTTGGCTTTCTTCATGACAATTTACCTTCAGCTATTCCAGATTCTGCTCCTCTTCCATAGCAACAACAAATTGTGAAATGCCAACACTGTGACTAAGTTGGCCATATGAAAGATCATTGTTTTGATCTTCATCCATGTAAGCATTGTCATAAAACCAGTCATTCTTCAAACATATGCTTCGAAAACAAGGCTCCTGCAAGAACAAAGATTCATCTTGGATGGATCGCTTCTTGGCAATGGGCTTCAACAGCCAAGAAGATATTTCAGTCATATGTCAAAGCTTGTTCTAGAGTATTGAACAATCTTGCAGTTGAGTTTTCTCCATCATCTCATCTTGTATCTGACAGGGGGGAAGTGATGGTCATCTACAAGCTTCAAAGCCACATCAAGCGAGCCTAAGCCACAACCTGCCATACCAAATTCAGAGTTGTAGCCAGAGACAAAGATGCCACTGAGCATGCCTTCAGTCGGTGATACCTCTTTAAAGAATTGGGGACACTTCCTCTAACAGAAGACTTCAGCGTCTTGCCAGTTTTGGAAGAGTTCCAAGAATTGCATTAAGCATTCCAGAGTTGTTGATCATCCTTAAACCATCACATGTTGAGACCTCCCTTTTCAGGTTGAGGTTCTCCCTTTTATGCGGGGTCATGGTTGAAGGTTTCCCTCTTCAAAACATGAGGAGCACTTCCTCTAGCAAAAGACCTCAGCTTCATGCCACATTTGGAAGAGTTCCGGGAACTATACTAAGCGTTCCAATGTTGGTGGTCATCCTTAAACCACTCCCTTATACCAACATTTCAGAGAGCACATTCAACGTAGTGCTGCCATGCAATTTTGCACGTTTTGTATTACAACTCTCTTCTTGGACTCATACATAACCCTTCGGATTAAGGGGGGAATGTTGGACACCTAATCCTCTAAGGCTTGGTGTGGAAGTTGAACAGCCAAAGGGAGTCCAAGGGACCACTTGGAATATGAAACCAAGGGTCACTCCTATGTATTATAAATATGTATCATTGTGAATAAGAAAATCAATCTAATGTTTATCTTTCATGTTGCCTCTGTCATGTATGTGTTTAACAGTATTCATCTCCTCTTAGTCAAAGTCCTTTATGACCCAACCAAAGTCCTTTATGGTTTCAAGAGATGGTTTGCCCAATCTTGCAAATACCTCATCATTCTCTTTTAATGAGGGAGACATTTAGCATCACACTAAGCTCATATTTGAAGTGTTTCCACAATCTTCTCATCAGTCGATACGTACAGGAGTTCTCTTGCTCCTCTTTGCATTATGTCTCAGATGAAGTGACCTAGTCGAATGGGTGCATTTACCCTAAGGGACACACCCTTTCATGGTGGGGCCGCTTGTTCCTTTTGAGCCTAGATGATGTTGGAAAAGTCATTCGGTCTTCATAATTATCTTTGTACTTGTATCAATTTGTATTTTTATGTAAAAGAAGAAAAATAATTTTAATTTGTTCAAGCATGGGTTTCATGCTCAAGTCTAGGCCAAGCATGTTCTTCATGCTCCTAGGGTTCAATGAGTCAAAAAGAGTCTTTGTCATATGTATAAGACCCATTTGGGCAATTTGTAACAAGAAAGATAAATTACTTTTGAGTCTAGAAAGGCAAAATGACCCCCAAGACCAAGTCGGTCGTGCAAGTGAAAAGTCGACCTAGGAGAGGCCTATTTGACCCCTTGAGAAGGGTATAAAAAGGAAGAGACCTCGACTCATTTGGACAGCAATTGTAAAGAGTTCGATCTGCACCAAGATAAGAAGGAAAACAAGAGCGAAGGACAAGAAGACAAGAAAAAAAAACAAAGGAAGGACACTGAAATTTTGAATATTTATGCTCAAATGTGTGAAAGGATTAGGGTTTATGTGAAAGTTGTAGGGCCAAGAATTGCAGGCCGAGTTGCAGACCTGAAGTTGCAAGACCGAAACTTTGATTCAAGCAGCTTTTGGAGAGTTTGACCTTCATTAACTTTGGTGGACTTTGATTTGCAAGAAATCTTGTTGGAGGGTTGACTTGGTGCTTGGAGGAGGTTTTGGTCTTTGGGTCTTGGAGGTCTCATTTTGATTTGATTCTATAAGAAGAGGATTGTTTGGGTTTCCCCAATTGTGGGGTTTTGCCCTGGCTTGGAGCCTATATCTTGTGTTCTTTGTGTCTTTGTGATCTTCATGTTTTGGTAATTGCTTGATGAAGAAGTAAAACTAAATAATATAAAGCCAACAAATATCACAAGTAATTATCAAGTAAGGAGAATCAACATTAATCTATAAATACCTTGATTTTCCAACATGGTATCAGAGCTAAGGTGAAGAAGGCAGCTTGAAGATCACTCTTGTTGGCATAGTTGATACCTCTAAAAACAAGTTCCTTCATCAAAGGCTCTTCGTTTTGACTTCCAATTTAATGCAAAATTCTATGGGTAAGGAGGCAAGTTTTACTGTGGAATGGTACCTATGATGTTGGGCACAAAACAAGATCTGAATTCCAGTGATACAAGCATTCCAAGTAAGGTCAAAATCCTGAAGCATGAAGGATTGTTATAAAATATATAAAGTCTGTGAAGTCACAAACAAGGTATGCGAAGTCACTACAGTTATGTTAAATGATGCAAGCTTCTGAGTAGATGCAAGTAACCTATTAATCCGAGTTACTATGGAGGCTCTCCTGTCTTAATACAAAGTTTTGTGTAAGTAAAAAATATGATCCAAGTATAATGGTAATCCAAGTTGTTGATTGCAAGGTGAGATACATCTTTTATAATACACTCCTTCATGATGAGACGAAGGCTTGACAATATGATCCGAGTTAAGACGGTGAGGTATGTCATCTCTGGCAGTTATACAAGACACGAATGACAGTTATCCAAGTTAATTCTAAAAGGTTTGTCTAGGATGATTTTGTTGTATATAGATACAGCAGTAATGACAATAATACACTTAGATATGACAAAAAGCCATATACTCTTGGACAATGATATAATTGAAAGAGTGACAGTGATTCAAAGTCATGGTCATATCTCCCATTTGACAAAAGATCTAAAATAAGGTTGATAGAAAATGATACAAGCTATGAAGTTGTTCTATGATTCAAAGGGGGCATAACATGACAGTTGTACGAGCTACACCATTGATGTGTGACATCTCCTCCAAGGTTTAGCAGTGATACAAATTCTCTCAAGAAAACTGAGAAGATGTAAGAAGTTGAAACGTAGTCCATGTGAAGGAAGTCGCAATCTGATGCAATTTTTCTAGAAGACTTTTGTCAAGAATGATCAAGTTCTCAAGGAGTAAGCTAGGTTTTGTAATCTAGTCATGCTCATGAAAGACTTGTTCTTACAATGAAGCGGCCAAGTTTGAGAGAAAGGGATCATCTTGATCAAGGAATCTCGTAGAAATGTAGTCCTTATGGAGGTCGAGTAGGCCTAGTAGGGCTACAAGAAGAAAACATTCACAAGTGCATATTTCTCGAGTGAAGGCTAAGCAAAGGAAGGCCACATTCCTCAGGTCTGAGAAGAAGAGAAATGATGTTGGTTCATTGCAAGACAAGAGAGGTTGGATGGTCGAGTTAGAAGGCAACTCTGGACACATGTTGAGGAGCAGATTCTCTGCTATAAGATCGAGGATTTCTAGACATTGTAGGAAGGTCGTAAGGCATGTTTTGGAGGATCGAGGGGCTAGCAAAATGCTAGTCCAAGGTCGCATCATTCAAAAACAATTGTGCATGAGATCAGGGTCTAAGGAGAAGATTGTTGCTAGTTTATGGCTACCCAAGACGGGGTCGAGAACCTCAGTTGCAAGAGTGCTCAGATCCAAAGTAGTTTGGAGACCTTGCAGGACGCTTTCAAGAAGAAACTAATGCAAAGTGACGTGGTTTATTGGTTTGTTCTGAAATAATGAGGACAAAAGTATAGCGCCCTATTTAGGACAGTTTCCTAGCATGTACAATCCCTAAAGACTATGATCTGGATCTGCGTAAAGCTGAGCTCCTTGGATAGGCTACTATCTCTACAACAAGATCACCAATCTGGAAATAGAAATCATGAGGGTTTGTATGGATAGCAGATCCAAGAGATGGACCCATTTTGGAGTAGAAGGATGAGCAGAAGCAAGTATGTTGTGGAATGTTGTTATAGGCCATTTTGTCACATCTGGTCAATAGGCCTTCAAACAGGATCATTCACATCCTTTGAACATTTTGTCATCCTCCCTACATAAAGCCTTAAGTATGCCTCTCTCATATCCTTGAGTTTATGCCTGAAACTGCTTTATATCAGTCATTTTTAGGACCAACACACCCTGGCCCCTCATTGGCCAGTGTTGACTACTGGGTTATCCTACTATGGGCCTGTGTTGATCACCAACAGGTTGCTCAGTGTTGGGGGTGCGTTAGAAATTCGGGAAAATAAAAAAAAATAAAAAAAATCTTGGAGCCTCCTCTTCTAGAAGCTTCTAGGATATGTTGTAACTATTTACCTTGGATAAAAGTCTTGAATATATCCTATCCTACCTTGGAGTTTGCATCCCTTATCCCTTGAGCTCGTTCTCCCATCAAGAGTGGATCTCAAGCCCAGATTGGTAAAAGGATAAGAATTCATGAACTACCTCCTTCACCTATATATTTACTGCCATCCATAGGCAAGGGGTTAGCTTTTGGAGAGTGATTCTACCCTTGTGTTGTTGTTGTGAGAGACATTATTCCATGCATTAGGGTGGCTAGAGGTGCACTTTGTGGCAAGGAAAGGACAAGTCAACTTGGAGGAGCTCTTCTACAAGATCAACACCTATTTTTGGTTGTAACTCACTCCATTTCTATTAATGCAAAGAGTTCTTTGTTTTCTTATATATGATGTTATGATTTCATGTATTTCAATACCATGTTGATCTATTGAATAAAGTGATTAGATGATGCTACATAGATCTCGTAGATCGTTGGCTTGTGTTGTCTAATTGTGCAGGTTCTAATTATAACAATCGGAGCTAGGATTGGAGCATACAAGCCAAGGAAGGAGCAAAGCATATGATAGATTCCAGGTAGGCTTCATCTTGTTATCTATTTACTTTAAGGAAAACATTAGTCCCTTTGTCTTTTTGTTGTTCTAGGTCAATCCACCAGGCCTAGGGAAGATAATTTTGTCCACAATCATAGATTTCGTATAACAAATTGGCGAACATAATGGGGAACGATTCATTCCCTTGGTGGTTTCCTTGTCCTTAGAGCTTGTTTTACCTCTTTTTCCGACCTTCACTGTCTTACTCAATCCTAAATAACTAGGAAGACCTTTCATTGAGCTTTACTTGCATTTTTTGTGTCGAAAATTGGCTTTCCTTGATCACCACACCCTGTGGTCTAGAGACAGTGTGTTGCAGTTCACCCTAGCCTTCTCTGCACCTGCGTTGTAGTGCACCCTAGCCCTTTCAGCACCTGCTATGATCCCGGTTTGATGCAAAAAAATTGGCTTTTGTGATTTGCTCTCTAATTAACTTTGTTCCAGTTGGTCCTCCTTGTGTCCTTGAGTGTGTCTTGGTCTCTCATAAGCCTTCATCTTGTTTGCTTTTGGTTTTGAGTGCCTTTGATAAGAATTTGTTTAGATTTTCCTTTGTTCTTGTCATTAGGTCATTAGCAAACTGAATTGTTTGATCATTGAGTGCTTGAAATAATTGGTGTTTTAGTCATCATTTTGAATAGTTTCTTTTATCAATGATTAGGCAAATATCTTAGTTTTCATCTGAAAATTAAGTGAAATCGAAAAGAAAAATCTTATGCATCATGCATTGCATATAGGGCTTTGATTTTGATTGGAATAGTGAGGAGATCGATGGTTGCATCACTTGTTTGTTGCATTGTTTATTGATTTCTTCTTGTGAAAATTCCACAACCGGAATCCCTACTGCAGAAACTGATGATATTACTCCTATTTTTTAAATTCCTTTAAACAAATTACTTGCAATTTCCTACGGAAAATATCATAATACATACACTGCAGCCTTCACTTAATTAAATATTATGCAGAAACAAGAGACTGAGCTAAAAAGAAAATGCAACACAATGGACACCATTATTTTTGGACAAATGTCCCCGGAAAAAACCAATGCGGGAAAACCGGTGCAACAGCTCTGGGGGTTTATTATTATTAAGCAGTAGCAAATTCTGAATACATCTTTGAATACCTCTCTGGTTATTCAGTTACAAAAAGAAATACTGGCAGAAAGATTTGTGAGATTACCTCACACAATCACTAAGAAAATTCTGGTTGATCCGGACTCTGGATGAAGTGCCTCTAGTAGGCCCTATGCTGCCTCTGCGCAGTCCTCACACAGTCCCTGCATCAACCACTCTAGGCACTGCGTCACCCAATTTGTTGATTGATTTGCTGCCTGGAGTCTTTACTCTCAATCTCCCGATCTCACATCCCGGCTCCCAGCTTCTGAAACTGACTCTCCCCAGCAAAATCTCGAACTCTCTCTAACCCTCTACGTTGCCTCTGCATGGCCCTACGTCAGCCTCTGCCTCTGGGCTACTGGATCACTCTCTGCCTCTCTCTGTTGATGATTCTCCAGCTGAGAAAATCTCTTTCTCTAGATTCTATCCCTGCCCCTCAACTGCAAGAAATCTCCTCAATCAAAACTTCCTCCTAAGAACTTCTCACTTCAAAAATTCGATCTCTTGATCTCTCGGTGTTTTCCAAATGACCCTCAAGCTCCCTTAAATAATCTTCTCGTTGACATTCAATGACCGAGATTAAAAGTTAATCAATGGCTAAGATCATTTTAACTTGATCCTCATCTTCTTCTAGAAGTTACACCCACAATTAGATTAATACCCATTAATATTTTAATTTCCTAAGTTTAGACTTAGGGTCCTATTAAAAAAATATTAATTATGTTAATAAAATCGTTTCTGGGTGGAATTTCCCAAAACACTTTTTGGGTTCTCTAGAATACATGTGCCCAAGCCTCCCTGCAAAATTTGAGGCCTAGAGCACATCCGATGCTACCCCAAATCAACACTCCCTCTTAGTGAGGAATGTGCTCTAGCAATATACGTTGTTGTGTACTACTCTGACTCTAAAGCATCGTCCTATGCACTGCTGATGTCTGACATGCTGTCCACCAACTACTGCGTTGCTGCTGTAATTGTACTGCTGTTGACACTGCCACTATCAATACTACATCCATACTACAGCTCCCTCTCAAGTGATGCATTTGTGTTGCTGCTAGCACTGCCACTGTCAACTGCCACTACACTGCAAACTGTTGCTGCTAGCAACGGAAAAACATCCAAAATTACTAAACTAACTGTGTTTAGTATGATATCACGTGAATGTCGGAGTCTGACTGCTACTAGTCTCTGCACTGACCCTCTGAATCTACTGAGTTGTTGATGACCTCTGCTCTGTGCCATCTGCACTGCTGCCAACTCTACTCTGTGTTGTTCAGTCTATGGCGCTCCTAGCCACTGCAACTGTCTCCCCCGACACTCCTCAGCACCAACTGACACTAGTCCATCCTGCTACCACTAATTTGGGCTCCCGTAGCAAGGTATTGATCCAAGAGGTGGACTCCTCAAGGATCCTGCCCATTTGTAGCTCTTTCGAACTACAGCTCCAAATTAGCCCACCTCCCTCTTGGAGTTATCTCCGCTGTCATGGAGAACTCCTCTTCGATCTTCGCGGGCGCAACCTTCAGATCGTGCTTCTCATTCTTGTCCTTCTTCTTGAGAGGACACTATGTAGCGTAGTGACCCATCTCACCACACCTGAAACACTTGATCTTCGAGACGTCCTTCTTACATCTCCGCTGCTCCTGCTATCCCTTCAATGCAAGGGTTGCATTATCCTCCTCCTCCTTGGGCTTCGACCCAGTACTGCTGCTGCTTCCGTCAAGTTTGACCTTGACTAAGTCTCTCCTCAACTCCTCTTCTCTTAGAGCTGCCCACATCTCATCCCAGTTCGGCAATGCTGCTTTCCCCAGGATACTCTGGACAAAGACTTGCCACTGATCCGAGACAGAATTGAGGGCCAATCTAACCAACTCTAAATCTTGAGGTGTATGCCCTGCAGCAAACAACTCATCACGGGTTTCCTTCTTCTTCGTGAGGAATGGATCCACACGCTCTCCCTTTTGCATTTGAGCAGATCTCATCTTCTGCTCCAAGTACATCTTTCGTTGCTCGGAAGATCCCTGATATAACGTGGCCAAGGCATCCCACATCTCCTTAGCAGTCCCTCTGCTAGCAACGTGACACACCACGTGATCCTTGACTCCATCCAGGATCATCCTCTTGGCCTTTGCCATCTCAACTCGGTATTTCTGCAGCGGATCTGGATCTACAAGGACAACCACCATGTTGTCGACGTATGTCTTGAGGGCATACTCATCTAAAAGGAATGACATCCTTACCTTCCAGATGACATAGTTGGATGCTCCGTCCAACCTATCCTGATCCCTCAAGCCACTGATTGTCATTTCTGCCAAACAATAGAAAGTCGAACGACCTCCTATCTCCTTTGTGTTGCTGCTGGGCTAGCCTACGCACTCCTTGTTGGAGCTAGTAAAACTAGTGCCCCTTGTTGTTACTCATCTCTAGAGAATTCGAATTCCTTGGCTAGGAATTCTCTGAGGAAGAAATTCCCTCAGTCATGCTTCTCCTCTTTCTTCTGACGATCTTCTGCCCAGCAAACTGCTTGCAGAAAAATCTATGTCCCACCAGCTCTCCTCACACTAAGGCTTCAGCGCTGCTCCCTCTACCCTGGCAAAAATTCGATCTGGAAGCCCTTCTCTCCGTCGACTCTCTCGGAGAGAGACTGCCTCGAAATTTCAGCCCTCTGGCTAAGAACTACGCAAACCCTCTGGGGTTTCGAATTGCTGCCTCCTGCAGCTCAACGTTGGATCTACTGGCTCTGCTCTTCTTGCTTCACCCACACTACTCCAATACCATGTGAAAATTCCACAACCGAAATCCCTATTGCAGGAATTGATACTCATATTTGTTAAATTCCTTTAAACATATTACTTGCAGTTTCCTACGGCAAATATAGTAATACATACACTGCAGCCTTCACTTAATTAAATATTATGCAGAAGCAAGAGATTGAGCAAGAAAGAAAATACAACACAATGGACACCGTTTTTTTTTTACAAATGTCCCCGGGAAAACCCAATGCGGGAAAACCGATGCAACAACTTTGAGGGTTTATTATTATTAAGCAGTAGCAAATTCTGAATACATCTTTGAATACCTCTCTGGTTATTCAGTTACAGAGAGAAATACTGGCAGAAATATTTGTGAGATTACCTCACACAATCACTGAGAAAATCCCGGTTGATCCGGACTCTGGATGAAGTGCCTCTGGCAGGCCCTACACTGCCTCTGCGCAGTCCTCACGCAGTCCCTGCGTCAACCTCTCTAGGCACTGTGTCACCTAGTTTGTTGATTGATTTGCTGCCTGAAGTCTCTGCTCTCAGCCTCCCGGTCTCACACCCCGGCTCCCGACTTCTGAAACTGACTCTCCCCAGCAAAATCTCAGACTCTCTCTCACCCTCTGCGCTACCTCTGCATGGCCCCTGCGTCAGCCTCTGCGTCTGGGCTACTAGATCACTCTCTGCCTCTCTCCACTGATGATTCTCCGACTGAGAAAATCCCTCTCTCCGGATGTTATTCCTGCCCCTCAACTTGCAAGAAATCTCCTCGATCAGAACTTCTCACTTCAAAAATTTGATCTCTTGATCTCTCGGTGTGTTTTCCAAATGACCCTCAAGCTCCCTTAAATAATCTTCTCGTTGACATTCAACGACCCAGATTAAAAGTTAATCAATGGTTAAGATCATTTTAGCTTGATCCTCGTCTTCTTCTAGAAGTTACACCTACAATTAGATTAATACCCATTAGTATTTTTAATTTCTTAAGTTTAGACTTAGGGTCCCATTAAAAAAATATTAATTATTTTAATAAAATCGTTATTGGGTGGAATTTCCCAAAACGCTTTCTGAATTCTTTAGAATACATGTGCCCAAGCCTCCCTGCAAAATTTGAGGCCTAGAGCACATCCGATGCTACCCCAAATCAGCACTTCTTCCCCTACTTAGTTAGGACTTTCATTGTTAAGAAGAAAATGAAAAGAGTTATTTTCATCATATTAGTTGCATCATAGGTGTGTTCAGGTGACATCGAGTTTTGAGCCTTGAAACTGAAACATAATTCAATATCAACTCTAAAATTCGTCTCAATTAACCTAAGGAGCATTTGAAACTTAACAACACACATAGAGGTCTAAGCTAGAGACATGTTCCAGCGTCTTTAAACGTCGGAGTTGTCAGTTTTTTCCAGCGTTGTATTCTGGGGGTGATATCTCGCTCCACATACATAAGTGTATCAGATCGTTCTCCACGTACCTTTGGGTATGTCGGATGGCACTCCATGCATGAAAAGTATATGGGAATGCTCTCATCAAACGGTTACGCATTAGACAGCACTACTACAGACTGCACTTCCACATACCGTCGAGTATATTTTGGAAGTCCACCATAGGTTGTTATCCATCCATAGGTAACCGATTCGGCCGCCTTGTACACCGTGATACACCGAACACATCATTCGGGGAGATTGCATGCACGTACGTTAAGTCCTTGGTTCTCCAAGGTGTATATTGCAGTTCACAGTTGCTTGGTAAACCTTTTTCCTAGTTTACCCCTTTGTTTTATTTTGTGTTGTTAATTTCTAAAATCAATTAATTGACCGCGGAACAACATCCTTACTGTGGAACAACTCCTTAGTAGATCTTAGGTTGAGACTAATGGCAACAATTCCTGAGTCCACCGGTAAAGGAAACCCCTCTGACAAGAATCCTAGTCCTTATTTTGGAAATACTGGTGCTCCTTATATGGCAATGTTGTCCCTTCCCGGATTTACCATTGGTTTGCCAATTTGGTTGTTTTTGACCACTATGGTTCCGAATGTCCAAACTACTTCTCAACCAACTTCTCCTCCACCTGAACAATATCAACCTCAAGTTGATCTTAAAGTTGACACTTTGTCTTCGTCACCTGTTGTTTATTCATCCCTTTCTTCCTCTTCGCCTGGTGAAAGCCTTTATTCTAGTAACCAAGAAGCTAAGAAGAAGAAGAAAAGGACGAAGAAAAAGAAGCAAAATAAGCAAGGGGCCAACCAAGCAACCATTGCTACCCATGCAACTAGTATGGATGAACCTTCTAATCAGCCCCGCAAAGTTAAATTCCCTTGCATGTTATGTAAGGGTGACCATCTTCTTAGAAATTGTCCTGGTATTACCAAGACATTGGAAGTGTGGTCTACAGGCTCACATCAACCTTTATCATCAGCTTTTGGAGATCATGCTGGTGATAAACCCTCAACTAGTGAAAGTAAGGTCCATGGAAAAAAGGGTAAAGTCAAGTTCCCCTGTAGGTTATGTGAAGGAAATCATCCTATTCACCTTTGTCCTTATATGGATGAAGCCTCGAAAGTGTTGGAAAACCTTACAACTTCTCAACCTCATCTTCCGGTTGGTTATCGAAAGCTTTCTCCTAATCCTCTGCTAGTTGATGATGTGATTGATCAGAGTCTGAATCCAATCAATCCCACTCTCTTTGAACATGGATCCCATGAGTCTGTTCCCGACCACCCATTGGTTGAGAAAATGATTGACACGGTTCCAGCTTCAGTCGATCGTACTTTTCCCGTAAAGAGTGAGGATCATACTGCTCAGGTTCTTCTTGTTTCTTTTGATTCTACCGAACAAGGGGCATTTCTATCGCTCCTACGAAACCCCCTCCAAGGAAACAGGCCATTGTCTTTGATTAGAGTCGATTGACAAAACCTCGTCTCCCTTCTTACATGCCTTTTAAGATCATGGTAAAGGCTTATGATAAGAAAATCCATCACACTATTATCAACAAGGGATCTTCTGTTAGAATTCTATCCCCCAATGCTTGGTAAGTTTTGGGTTCCCCACAGCTTGTGTCCACTGCTCTGAATCTACTAGCTTTTAACAGAAGAACTAGTCAACCCTTAGGGATCCTTCCTCAGTTTCCTGTTACCTTGGGAGGAAAAATTGTATGTATTGATGTTATGGTTGTCATGGGCCCTTTGGACTTCAATTTGCTCCTAGGGAGAGACTATGTTTATGCTATGAATGTTGTTGTATCCACACTCTTTCGAGTGATGTGCTTCCCATATGATGGAAGGATTATGACTATCGATCAACTTTCATTTGTTGGTCCTCATTTGACTGCCCATCATCCTACTTCCCTAAGTGTTTTGAATGTGCAAGTGGTATCTTCCCCGCTATAGGTTAATTATGTGGTACCCTGTTACATGCCCGCATCTACTGATAATCTAGTAGGTGATGTAGTGCATCATTTACTGGGGCAATGGAGTCTGATCTTTCCATTGGATCCCTTGATATGTATCCCTTCCTGAACATTGTTCTCCCATTTGATGAGAACCTCTTGGAAGCCATGGCCTCTTGGCAGTCATGATCAAGGTCCTTGGAGCAAAGTTCCTTTTCTTGTGTCAAGCTCCTTAAAAAATGAAACAAGGTTTTTGGAGCAGAGTTCTTTGTCTTGTGTCAAGCTCGTTAAAAACTGAATCAAGGTTCTTCGAATAACAGCTCATTTTCTCGTGTCAAGCTCGTTAAAAAATGAAACAAGCTTCTAGAGTAGAGTTCATTTTCTTGTGTCAAGCTCGTTAAAAAATGAAACAAGGTCCTTTGAGCATAGTTCTTTTCCTGTGTCAAGCTCATTAAAAAATGAAATAGATCCCCTTCCAATTCGAGTCTTTGATTAGATCTCATAAATTCCCAGTCAAGTCTTTCACTTGATATCGTAAATGAACCTTCATTCCATCCACTTGTTAGTAATCAATAGTCTACTTAGGTGCATGAAATGAAGCTTGGGGGGCATGTACCTCGAATTGAGTCATTATGTTGGGGGCATGCAAACTTATTCCAAGCATTGTTTTTCTCTATTTCAAGCTTGTGTAAAACTGAAACCAATTTCAAGCATAGTTTCCCATGTTTCAAGCTTGTGTAAAAATGAAACCGTTCTCATCCTATCTCTCGTGATTGCCTTGGTTTTCTTATTCCATCGTCACCATCTGCTTGGCCGATCATATGCTTTCACTTGGTTTTTACCCTTTCCTAAGGAACAGTTGCGATGAGTGGTCTTATTAGCCAGATTCTTGACATTTGCATGTTTTGAGCAATTCCATCAGGACCTGAACCAGTAGCTACCCTTTATACCACTTATTCTTCCAAGAGGAGTTCTCTTTTAGCTCTTTTCAAACTCCTAAATATGCAAAGATTGTCGAACACTTGTTTTTTCGAACTCGTTAAAGTAATTCAAAAGATGTCTACTTATTATAAGTTTAACCCCTTTCTGGACTGAGATAGACTACTTACGAAAAAGGAATACCTTAGTCGAACATGACTAAGAGGTTTTCTTGGGTATTATTTTCTGCCTTTTCGAACCTAAGGGACTATCTACGAAAAGGAACATCTAGAGTTTTATTTTTCACCTCTTTTTCAAACTCTCTAAACATTAAAAAGATGACAAGTTTTCACCTTCATTGGACTCGTAAAAACATCAAACAGCGATGGACTCGTCGTTCATGGCAGGATCTACCACTCCTATGGGTTCGTTAAGTATTCTCAGAGGGATTCATCCAAAGGATGAACTTACAGATCAAGCATATGTTATCCTCCTCAAGCTTGTTAAAAAATAAAGAGGTATTAACCAATATGTTTGGGGAAATTGGGAAAACAGGGTACTCCATTTGTTAATGGCAACGAGTCGCTCTTGAACACGACACTCTTCCACTTCATCTTCGTGGTTGTTGGGTTGGGAAAATCTGCTTGTCTTTTCATTTATCATACTGTTTCAAAGCCTTAGTTTTTTGGTTTTGGATCAATGTTGCCAACTCCATTGAGTGTCGCCGTCGTGTTCAAGAGAAGTCATTCAGTCAATATCTGCTACAATACTCTTCCCTGATCCAGTTCCGTATCAACATCATTCTGATCATTCTGTCTCAAATCATGATACCTTTTGCATGTCGTTAATGATGGATACATCAAGGCCCTCCTACGACGGGTCGCTTCTTGTCGCCATCGGCTCATTATCTAGGAAATTGACTTTGGAACATCCCTTGGTGCCTTGGTGCTTGAATACATCAATGGCAAGTTTTCCTCACTCTCAGCAACAGGTTTTCATCATTGGCCTTCAATCAAAAGATTTTGTGTGGTGTTCAACATCAACTCATTTATTCACACCATACGGATTGTACTGCAGTACCTTGAGAGCCATTAACATCATCAGTGATTTCTCTCGCGTTTATTAATGGCTTACATCATTGGTCGGTAATCAAATGGTATCTACCATGTTCGACCTCAGCTCATTGATTCACATGGTTAGACTCGTACGTTGGTTGGTCGTGTGAACGAAATAGACGACCCCAAATCTAGTTTCATCCATCCGGGCTGCGATTTCAGGAGTAATATAAGATCACAATGTATGATGGCTATGCTCGTACAGACATTTATCCAATCATGGATCCACCATTAGTCATTTGTGGACATGTATTTTGATCATTGTACATGTAATGTTAGCTTATGTGCTGAGTATGGGTATGCCTCCCTCAACAAAGATATCATGATGTAAATGTATTGTAACAGATGATGATCTCATCGGTTGTTCTTGATCCTAACTTGTCACAAGGTAAAGCACTTCAGTCATCAGTTGTCATTTTTTACTTTGCGCTTTAGGGGGCAATCTGTTATAGGCCATTTTGTCACATTTGTTCAATAGGCCTTCAAACAGGGTCATTCACATCCTTTGAACATTTTTTCATCCTCACTAAACAAACCCCTAAGTATGCCTCTCTCATATCCCTGAGTTTCTGCCTGAAACTGCTTTATTTCAATCATTTTTAGGACCAACGCACCCTGGCCCCTCATTGGCCAACGTTGACTACTAGGTTGTCCTACTCTGGGCCTGCGCTGATCACCAGGAGGTTGCTCAGTGTTGGGGGTGCGCTGATTCTAGAAAATTCGAGAAAATAAAAAAGAATCTCGGAGCTTCCTCTTCTAGAAGCTTCCAAGATCTGTTGTAACTATTTACCTTGGATAAAAGTCTCGAATCCTATCCTATCCTACCTTAGAGTTTTCATCCCTTATCCCTTGAGCTCATCCTCCCATCAAGAGTGGATCTCAGGCCCAAATTGGTAAAAGGATAAGAATTCATGAACTACCTCCTTCACGTATATATTTACTGCCATCCATAAGTAAGAGGTTGGTTTTTCGAGAGTGATTCTACCCTTGTGCTGCTACTGTGAGAGACATTATTCCATGCATTACGATGGCTAGAGGTGCACTTTGTGGCAAGGCAAGGACAAGTCAACTTGGAGGAGCTCTTCTACAAGATCGGCACCTCTTTTTGGTTATAACTCACTCCAGTTCTATTAATGCAAAGAGTTCTTTGATTTCCTATATATGATGTTATGATTTCATGTATTTCAATACCATGTTGATCTATTGAATAAAGAGATTACATAATGCTACATAGATCTCATATATCGTTGGCTTGTGTTGTCTAATTGTGCGAGTTCTAATCATAGCATTCGGAGCTAGGATTGGAGCATACAAGCCCAGGAAGGAGCGAAGCATACCACAAATTCCAGGTAGGCTTCATCCCATTATCTATTTACTTTAAGGGAAACATTAGTCCCTTTATCTTTTTGTTGTTGTAAGTCATTCCACCAGGCCTAGGGAAGATACTTCTATCCGCGGTCGTAGTTTCCGTATAATAACTGCCATGAAGAGGAGAGAAAAATGAGGTTTGTTCAACAATGGTTTGTATCCTTGCCAAGGGTTCCTTCTATGGTACATAGACCTTAAGGGTATGCCCTATATACAGTGTTATTATCGCTCAAGGGCAAAGACAGACAACCTACAATTTTGAGAAGAGAAAGATCTTCACAGAATGAGCAGATGGGCAGCCAAGATGGGCTTGTACAATGAAGGTAAAAAGGTAGGTTGATGGAGAAGATTGGAATTCTACTCATAGGTAATGAGCAACAGTTTTATGAGGAGCCTAGATCAGTCAAAGTATTGACTGTAATAAGGAAAATCCTTTAGCTTCAGATATGTGGTTTGAGGGTCAAACCACTAGTGTGAGGGCAAAATTATTTGAGTTTATGGAGTTGCGTTGACTGATAGAGACTGATTGGAAAGGTCAGCCAAGTTGTGTTCAAGATTGACTGAACAATAGATTGGCTAACCTTCTACTGTGATAATTAGTCAATTGAAGGAATTGTGTGATGGACTACCTTCAAGGCAAGAAGCAATGCAAGAAGTAATGTTGAACACATTTTAGGATGCAGTAGGTGAAGATATCAAGTACGGGATCATAGACTGTTAGGAGGCAGATTTGGAGCCCTAGTTCAAGAACTTGCAAGATAAGCAAACTTAGTGATAAGGGGGTTGGTTAAGGAAGCTACAAAAATTGCAGGTAGCTGATATTAGGGAAGTATGAGTACTTCTAACGCAAGCTGAGGCTTGTTGATGCACTCTCCTTGTTTGAGAGGGAGTAAGGTTGGATAGTTCTTGTTTCAAGTATTTTTATCCTCTCAAGTTGAGAGGGAGTAAGGTTGGATAGTTCTCCTTGTTTCAAGTATTGTGACGGATTAAGATTGATATCCTAAGTCAAGTAAATGGACGTGGATAAGGAGAATGGTGGATTGGATAAGCATCATGGACAGACATTCTTGAGTCATGTACTGTGATCGATTAGGATGGAGATCCTAAGTACATGGACTTAGATAAAGAATGGTCTGGTGGATAGACATTTCCCTGAGGGAAATGGTCCAGTGGAGGACATACTCTGAATACCCTAGGTGGAGTATGTACCTTAATAAGACGATGTGGTGTCCGATGGAAGGCCTCCTAGCATTGAGCTCTAATCTTGTGGAGACATTGAGTGTACCTATTAAGGCCTTGGTAATGTGACAATGTTGGCTATGATGATGTTATCATCATTGATGCTTATCAATCTAGATCCCTTCTTATGAGAATATTTCAACTTGAGATAGACATGTTGAGTCATTATTAATACCTCCCTAGTTAAGAGGGAGTGTTGGAAAAGTAACTAGGTTCAGTCTTCATATTATCTTTGTACTTGTATCAATTTGTATTTTTATGTAAAAAAAAATATGCATATATATATATATATATATATATATATATATATATATATATATATATTTGTTCAAGCATGGGTTTCATGCTCAAGTCTAGTTCAAGCCTATTCTTCATGTTCCTAGGGTTCAATGAGTCAAAAAAAGTCTTTTTAATATGTATAAGACCCATTTGGGCAATTTGTAACAAGAAAGATAAATTATTTTTGAGTCTAGAAAGATAAAATGACCCCCAAGACCAAGTCAGCCTTGCCAATGAAAAGTCAACCTAGAAGAGGCCTATTTGACCCCTTGAGAAGGGTATAAAAAGGAAGAGACTTCGACCCATTTTGACACCAATCACAAAGAGTTAGACCTGCACCAAGATAAGAAGGAAAATAAGAGCGAAGGGCAAGAAAAAAAATTAAACAAAGGAAGGTGACCGAAATTTTGACTATTTCTACTCACAAATGCGAAAGGATTAGGGTTTTTGTTTGAGTTGTAGGGCCGAGAATTGCAGGCTGAGTCACATACCTGAAGTTGTAGGACCAAAACTTTGATTGACGCAAATTTTGGAGAGTTTTCCCTTTGTTGACTTTGGTGGACTTTGACTTGTTTGGAAGAAATCTTGTTGGAGGGCTGACTTGGTACTTGGAGGAGGTCTTGGTCTTTGGATCTTGGAGGTCTCATTTTGATTTGATTCTATAAGAAGAGGATTGTTCAGGTTTTCCCCAGTTGTGGGGTTTTGCCCTGGCTTGGAGCCTATATCTTGTGTTCTTTGTGTCTTTGTGATCTTCATGTTTTGATAATTGCTTAATGAAGAAGTAAAACTAAATAATATAAAGCCAACAAATATCACAAGTAATTATCAAGCAAGGAGAATCAACATTAATCTACAAATACCTTGATTTTCCAACACATGAAACCCAAAAATAAAATTTATTTTATTTTAGTTTCCATAATTTTTCTCGTCCGATTTAGGAGGCCTCTTGGCATGTGAGAATACCTCTCGATGCTACATAAAAAATCAACAAGGAGGACACCATTTTCCTTTGCCATCACCATGTTTTTTGGGAGTGGGGATTGATTTCCCTCAATCGTGGATTCATTTATGGGAATGGGCATCCATTTCCACTAAGAAAATTTGTTCTTTTAGGATTTTTCATGGGATTTCCTTTAACCATTAGTTTTCTTCATCTTTCTAAGGAGAGAGTGTGTTTTGTTTTCCATCACCAATTTATTGTGGAGTGGGGAGGGTTTTCCAAATTCCCACAATGGGTGGTGTACTTGTTGGATGTACACCTCTTTTTCTTTTTTTTTCTTTTTAATAAATTTTCGACAGGTTTTGCATGCCTATAGATTTTCTCTCTTTTTCCTTAAATTTTTAGTGAGCTATAAGAAATCTAACATTTATGTAAATTTTAGATTTGTATTTCTTTATGCAAAATTTTGTATTTTGAAATCTAAAATGTTTAGACAAACAGAAAAAGTGACAAAGAAAGCAAAGATCACTCAAAGAAGGGTGATTCTTCGGATTCGGCAGAAAACAAGGGTCGGATCCAAGTTGGGAAAAAGGGAAAAAACATCTCGCCAAGGAAAACTAGAAGTCAGCCAAAGTTAAATCGATAAGTAGTAAGAAATGGAATGTAAATGTATTTGGATCTTTGGAGTATTTTGGAAAATCTTTAGCTGGAAATGGAATAAAATTTTTGTATTAAGGAGTAATCACTTGAGGGTTTGGATTGAGCCAGCTTGTTCAATCTCAAACCTGAAAGGGATATTGGCAACTCTGAAGAAATGTAACGGTTCTGGGCTAGATCCCAGATTTCTTTTTATAATATAAACCCTCATTTTTGTTTCTTTAAATAAATAAATTATTTAAAAACAAAATCTAAAAAAGTTGATTTTAATTTTTTTCAAATTTTTTTGTGACCTAGGTTTAATCATTACATTGAAGACTAAAAATGTCAAGAAATTTGGACCCTATGTGAGAATATGATGAACCCGGGGGATTCAATTGACAAACATTGAATTGTAAGTTGTGTGGAAGCATATGATGAGAGGACTCTCTCCATTGAAATTCCATCTTGCACAAATTCTGGGACATGATGTAGAATTATGCTCCAAAGCAAGTCCAGAAATCATTCGTATTGACACCAAAGCACTGCAAAATAAGGATGCAGCCAAGGAGAGCAGGAAAGTTGTGAAAAGTCAAGTTGCACGGGGAGGAGTGGAGGGAAGAAGTGAGAGTGGTTCTTCAGCATCACCTTCCACAATGGCTGGCCCCTCATCTACCTCATCATTTTTTGTACCTGGAACCACATCTGCTGCACAAGCTTCTAATAGGCCATTGTTTAAACTTTAAAAGAAAGAAGAAAGAAACTAACAAGCAAGTGGGTAGGTGTTTTCCATGGAGTGACGTTCATTTCAACGTTGCCAAGAACAATCCATTCTGCCAGCCTATGTTTGAGGTTGTTGCTATTGTTGGCTAGAGGTACAAAGCCCCTTCCTATGATGAGTTGAGAGGTCCTATTCTTCAAAATTAAAAGGCCAATTGCACTACTAGATTGAAGGAGTTTAAGGCATCATGATTCATGGGAACAAACTGGATGCACTGTGATGTCAAACGGTTGCACTGATCAGAAGGGTATGAGTCAGGACCCTTCTTAACTTCTTGGTTAACTATCTCAAATGGGCAAATGTTTATTAAATCTATTGATGCATCTGCGCATATTAAAGATACACAATTATTATGAGTTGCTAGACCTGTTCATTCAGGAGGTAGGTCGACAAAATGTTGTTCCAAGTCATAACACACAATGCTACTAATTATGTCACTCTAGCATGTTGCTTATGCAAAGGTATCCTAACTTGTTTTGGACACGTTGTGCTGCACATTGAATTGATTTGGTGTTAGAGGATATAGGGAATTGCTTATTTAACGCGCACACATATATTCTTTTGAAATATCTATACCACGTTTCTCATTTCCAAATTTGGGGGGTCACGTTCCACAGCTTACCCGTTTCCAAATTTAGGGGGTCATGTTTCCACAGTGTACTTGTTTCCACTATTGGGGGATCATGTTTCCACGCCATACCCATTTCCACATTCTGTGCAGCTTTAGCTTTAATCTGAGAAGAACTTTTTCTGAGAAATATTTTACTTGGTCATATTTTACTTTGAAATTAGGAGTTTCTTTTCAAACTTCGATAGCTAAATTGCATAACGCATGCTGTTTACGGAATCTCTCTCCACCATAGAACTGTCCTGTTCTCTACTGTTCAAATGTGATATAATCAATCCATTATGTGATAAAGTAAAAATTTAAAGCTCTTAATTAGTTAGCCAAATGAATGGAATCTCTGCAAAAAATAGGCATGGGCTTGTCTTCCTTTTGAAGGGTCCTAACCAAAACATGGAAACTCTAATAGTATTCTACGCATATGATATAAGTACCTGAAGAAGAAAATGATAAATACAAGTTGAATTATGACCTCAGACTTTGATTACAGATATGATTCGCCAAAAAGTAGTTTTTGTATTTTGATCTTATAGCACAATTTTTCATGATGATGATAATTGTTACTCTCCACAGAGACCAACTTTGGTCTATCGCACCTTCAAAAAATAATAAAGAATTGATTGGTTTGCTTTAGCAGTATATTTCTATGCTTCAAAAGACTAGCGTGAAGCTTACAGTATGTGACCTACATTCAGAATTCCAACGTTGCAAAGATTGAACTCTAGAATAACTTGGAAGTTGTCAAGGACAAAAAAAATGCGATTCCAATACTGCAAATATTGACCTGTTGAATAACTTGGCAAGGATCAAAAAATGGGACTTAGGGAAAAGCTCGGGAAAAAAAAATGGAATGACTCGGCAAAAGTGGGCAAGTACTAAAAAATGCAAAACATGGGACTTAGGGTAAAACTCGGGAAAAAAATTGGAATGGCTCGGCAAAAATTGGCAAGCATTAAAAAATGCAAAAATTTTCAGACTAATTTTAAATATAAAATTAAACGCCGTTTTCCAGATTTTCGTGACGTTTATTTTGCCTCGGCAGCTTTTTAAAAAAATAAAATGTAGTTTTTTCAGTTTCTAAAAAATTGTGACTTTTCCCTCTGATTTCTCATTTCACGGATAGCACCATCAAAAAACGGCAAAGTCGTCAAGAAACTGAATGCTTGAAAAAACATAATTATCAGTAAAACATAATATTATTATAAGATTGCATATCGCTCAAGAGAGAATTATAGTCAGAACCATTGATCAGATTACTGGAGTTCTAATCAAGATATCCTTTTGTAATTTTCAGCAGAGTTACCAGAGGCGTGAATAAGAGAAGGGAACAGGTCAAGGAGATGGAACATTCAAAATGCTAAGCTTCAGGGAATCATCAAGATCGAGAATATATATATTAACCCAGCCAAAATAACTGTACAAGAAGGCGATAAAAAACTAGGTAAGATTTGAGATAGAATCAATAAGATTTGAAATAGAATCAATAAGCACACACCCACGCTTCGAAATGAAGGCCGAGAGGCCTATATGGGGCTAGTTCTTAACCCTAATTGGCTTCGCCTAGGGCTTTGACCAAGTCACATTTTTCTCTCAGACAGAAACATACACAATAGACATTTAACTGTAATGATAAAAGTAAAAATTGCAATCCTCGGACAATAGCTAGAGAACAATCTAATAGCTTTCTATACGGATCTTCTAGATCCTTCTGGGTTCAAATATAGTTGCTGTGTTGTTTTTAAATTAAGCTTTTACATGGATTAGGAAAACCATCATGGTGTTCATCTCCTTCGCAGGATTCAGTCAGGAATTGTATCCTAAAAGGAAGAGATCCAGATTTAGCATCGATTTTGGAAGGATATATTAACCAAAACTTCCCTTATGAGAACAATCTCCTTCTCTTGCATTCAGAGTCGTCTTCAATATGCAGAACAGCAGACTGCTGAATGCAGGCAAAAAAATGGCTATCCAGTAAATGTAGAGTGAAGTTGAAATTCTCCAGCAATCTCCTATAAGACTCTGAAATTTAAATTTAAGGTGTCTTCAATGATGAAATTTTCTGATTATTTAATGATCGGGAGCCCTACTAGTAAGATGAAACTATGGCACAGTGCTATTAATTCAGGGGAAAAAAACGGAATCCCAAATTATTTAATTCTCGGAGGGAAGAACCATTTTGCACATTTTAGTTCTTTTAAATTTTAAATCATTAAACAGAGAATAAATGATTTGAAAGCTTGAGAGAAACCTGCAGCGGAAGAATGGACAGGAGAGGACGCCATGGAAGAATGAAGCCTGAATTTTTTCCGCTTCTTCCCTGACCACCTCCTGCGATGCGATTTTTAAACTATCGTTTTGGTTTTCAACCTCGACATCTTCGAAAAAAAAATTAGAGCGTCTCAGAGTGTACATCTACATTTATTAGAACATTTTTAATATCAGGTATATAAAAGCAACACAGAATGGAAAGCATATGAATTGTGATTTGGTTATTTCTCGGCGAGAGGTAAAGGCGGGTTAATTTAATTGAAAAAAAACTGTGCGGTGAGTTTTAACATACATGATTATCGTAAAAGAATACTCTATGGAATTGAGAATGGCGTCGAGTTGTCTACCGACACCACAAATTTTTTTTCTGTAGACGGCAGTTTCTGGTCAATCTGTAGATGGCAGTTTCTGGTCTGCAAATATTGGAGGGTTTGAATTGTTTTTCAAGAGTAAATGGATTTCTGGAGGGTTTGAATTTTTTTAAGAGTAAATGGATTTATAGAAAAAAATTAAGTATTTAAAATTTTGCTGTTTAAGAGTAGTAAATAAAAAAAGCGATTTTATTATTTTCTAATCTAATTTGTAGATTTTTTAAGACTAGAATGGAATTAGAGTTAAAAAATAACAAAATTTGATATATATATATATATTTTTGTTGATGTTTGTGAACGTGTGGTATAGATTTAACATTATATACCGTTCATAAAAAAATACTCTAGGGAAATGGAATAGGATTAAAGTCACAACAAAAAAATATATATGTATATATTTATTAATAAATTTTATATATTTATTTATTTATTTATTTTATCACAGTTTGTAAAGTTTTAAAAATTGATGTGTATTAATAGAGAAGTAGTAAAATTAAGGTTTTTTATGAGTAGGAGACGAAAAACAAATATATAAAAATTAAAAAAAAAATCAAATGTTAATTAAAGTATTATTTTTTAATATCTGTCATCATTTTTATTCATATTTCATAAATTAGGAGGTTTTTTCAAGAAAAAATATTTTTCTTCTCAGAGAAAAAGTGAAAATGAAAGTCAATACAATAATATTCATAAGCACATAGTTATTACAACAACATTTCTTATTATGGAGGAGATAACAACCATTTTGCCCAACCACCCATAATAACCCCAATTAACATGTCATGAGCGATGAGTTATTTGTGTTTTTTTCTTTTATATCTTTCTACATTAAATTAATAAACTACATGAAATAAACTAAATTAAAAGAATAAAAAATCGTGGGTAATTTAAGGAAATTACCACCACCACTATTGATTCAGTTTACATCGAAGTTGTGTAACCACCAAGAAGTACATATTTTCATTTCCAATTCATTGTATTCAAGAATACTACTTATGAGTTATACACCTTGCTTCTTCCAAGTCATGGTTACTTGTGTTTTTTTTCCTTTCTTTTTTATCTTTAAACTAGTATAACCACATTAAAAATATTAATGTGGTTGATATAGCTGAAGGCTTCATAAATATAACCAAAAAAACTATTACAACATGAAGAATGTTTTACCAATGCACACATTTACCTATTAACCATGTATAGAAAATTAATGGGTTAAATTTAACTTGGGAAAAAAATTACACATCTTATTTTAAAATGGACCATTTTGCTAAATAAAATTTATTTATATATAAATGAATGTTATAAATAATAATGAAGAACTTATTAGAATTGGAATAATCTCAAATCCCTAGGAAATTGGTGGGATGGGGAGCCATTTAGCACAAATCTAATTTTTTAAATTTATTGAAAGTAATGGACCATTTTGCTAAATAAAATTTGCTTCTATATATGAATGTTATAAATAATAATGAGGAATTTATCGTGAAAAAACTTAATAGAATTGGAATATTTCAAATCCCTAAAAAATTAGTAGGCAAAGAAATACATCATACGAATCTAATTTTTTAAATAAACTTATTAAAAATGAATACAACCAGCATAAAATCAATCTAAATCATCAATTAAAAAAACATAAAAAAATTAAAATAAATAAATAAATAAACAAATCCTTATTCCCCTTAAATTGAAATAAAAAAACCTCCCACCATTAAATTGAATAAGTTAATAATATTTAATCTTAACAATATTATTAGATGTTATTTTAATTACATTAATGGTTGCCTTGCAGATAATGTGAAAATTTTAGGGAAGTCTTGATTAAAGCTAGCCTTCGACCAACCCACCCATATAGTATTCGACTACCACATCCAAACAAATACATGATAGAACCAGTAAAAGATCTCAAGAAAAATCTCGGAAGAATCTGTCAAGTGGCTTCTCCGCTGATCGGGCCACAGCATAAACACCAAATTTAGATATTTTAATGACCTTTGTTCAATGCTTATGAAAGTTCAATAGTTTATTTACTCTCAATTGAAGAAGCATTTATACATAGAAGGGTACAAGTGCACTTGTATTATAATAACAGAATAATTTATGTATTATAATAAGAGAATAATTTATGTTATATGATTATGGATTGTTAAAATTGGTTCAAATTTATATTAAATTTTAATTTATTAAGTGTTTGGAGAGATCAATTTTTTTTGGTGTAAACAATTTTAATAATGTAAAAGTTTACATCTTAAATGATTTGATCTCTTTGACTGCTTAATAGATATGGAGTTAAGATGGACTTATGATGGTTATTATTAATGTATATGTACTTTCTTTTAATGTGAAAATTCAATGACAATATTAGTATTACAAACACTCATTCATGAGATGTTTCACTCATATTGTGGTGTACAATGTGTCTCTCAACATAATAAGAAAATATATATGTATATCTCGATAATCCGTGGAGTGGATCATAAACATAGATCAACTTACAATATATGATGAGTCAAACAAATTATAATTGGGCCATGCCAATAGTAAACTAGACTCCAATTAAATTTTATTGCCTAACATTCCTCCATTAAGTTTGCTTGGAGGTAAGCATCAAACTTGAAAGAGAATTGAAGTGGGAATGTAATCTCAAGCAATTCCCCCTTCATGCCAATCTCTCTCATCCCTAACATCATGTGAAGTTTTATGAAATCAACTTCATTCAAGCACCTAGTGAAGATGTTATCATTTATCCCCTCAAGCCTATGATGCTTCAATTTGATTTGTCATGTTTGCACCTCACTTGCATAATAATTATGAATTTTGGTATGCTTTGACCTTATATGGAAAAATGGATTCCTTCCCAGATAAAAAATGCATGAATTACTACAATCAAGTGTAGTGCAACTTTTTTTTAATGATGCAACTCATTAAATAGAGTACATGGTTATATTGCGTATTGGGCAGTCTAGGTAACACCTTGGTATTCAAGTTTGGTAGATTAGTATTTAGCCAAATTACTTATTGGATAATCAAAGTAGCTTCTTTGTACTCAACCTTGGTATAAGACAATGAAATAAACCATTTCTTCTTGCCATACCAAGAAATAAGACATGTGCCAAGATGAAATACATAGTCTAAAGTATGCACAATCACAGTAGTTAACTAAGGAAAAATCACCACAAGACTAATACTTATGACGTAATGGCATATCTCAAGATTATTTGTTTGGTTTTATGATGTTGCTCATGAGGTTGGACATATATCTTGAAACCACAACAACAAGAGACTTTACCTTCATATTGATAAAAGATCATTTAATTCTACAAGTCCAACAATTTAGATGAAGGAAAGGTAAGAAGATATATTGAAACTTCTCTTAATCTCTTTGAAGTAAGAGCTAGAAGGTTCACCTACTCTTAAATGCAAGTGGCTCCAACAAGTTTTCAATTATAGGCTAATTTTCATGCCATGAAGGGATTGATTTCTTTGTAGAGGACTGAATGGTGGTTCCAAAAACAATTATATTTATTTAGCTAGTATTGGCAATAAAAAAATTGTTTTCATGGGAAAAATATGCAACATGTGACTTCAACAATGGACTACTCATGAAAAACATGTTAGAAATGATAAAACAAGATATTCAGCGAAGTTTCCAAGTATACTAGCACATGGGAGAAGGATAGGCCTTCACCAAGAGAGAGAAATTTGTGTTGTTTCTCATGTTACAATGAACTCTATGCTACACAAACTTCTATGAAATATTGTTGCAAACAACTTAGGGATATCAATAATCTAACCACTTGCTTCCAATGGATAAAAAATGTTATCAACTCATCCTCCCAACACGTATAAGACAACAACAATATGGAGAAGGAAGATACCAAGGCAACACAAGGAATGACTTGGAGAAATGGATGAGAATGTAGGGGAAATTGGTTTTAAGATAGAGGAACATTTTACATGCATTGGTAGCCTCTCCCTAGACTAACATGGCACCAATACATTGTCTAAATCAATGAAGAGGGAATTGATTGTGCCAAGAAGGCATATCATAAAGGAAGCACAATGATTCACCATTGGGAATGCAAATCAATGTCTTTGGGAGAAGATATGCAATAGCAATACACAACGATTTCTATTGGAAACAAATACTAGTTAAAACATCAATAAACCTTTAATTCAAAGCCACCATCTAGAGAAAAATTGCCATGTGCTCCCAAGAGAACAAAATTGTTGTGATGGGGGTGGGTGTGTGGTTGGGGGTGAATTTGTGATACAAAAACTTAGCTTGAAAGGACAACATACTCTATTAGGGAAGGAAATTATCGAGAAAAAAAATCAACTCAAGCCCACATTTTTCACAAAATCATTGTCTTAGATATTTTGATATAAACTCATTATATTGGGGAGGAGTACACTTGAAAGTACAATGAATTAGCCTAGGAGATGGCTAAATATTTTGCTAGAGGAATTTATTATGTGAGCCATCAATTTTGAGGCTCGCATCTAATATCAAATTGTTGTGCTAAGGTATGCATTCAACAGTTAGATATAGTGATTTTCCTTAGTTGGAAAATTTCCATGTGAAACTTATCATCCTAGTTGTACATATGTCATCAAATCATTGTGTGAGCAGAATTGAAGGAAATTCATTGTGTTGTAGAGTTTATAAGACAAAATGGTTAGGTTGAGGAGGCCTTTTGCAATCCCAAGAAGTGAATAAATTGTGGAGGTAGTAATTCCCATCATCAACAAGCTTCAATAAACGCTAGTTTGCCGAGAAATCCAATGGGAAAATCCTTATTATAAATAAATTCATTAAGTAAAAATAAAAGTCCCTGGGTTTTTTTGTTTGGTTATGTGTATCTTTGATCTGCAACCTCAAGATAATATTTCATCTAAAGTGTGATAAAAACAGCATTAAGAGATTTCTAATGCTTTGTTAATGACATATTTGACTATTGCTTTAATTCCCTTTATTAAACATGTTGTGGTAAACAACGCGTTGACAAAAAGAATGTGTTTTAGTACTTTCTATGTCTATAACCGAATTCCATAAGTTCCAATGCAATTACAAACCCCAAAAAACTTAATGTAGCCTCTTGTAGCACTACGATACATCACTTAAACCATTATGTTATGCACAAATGGTCCTCATAGGCCAAAGTGCAGCGCTTGTATGGAGTGTTGCTTCAATGACTTTGAAGATTCAATGTTGGAATATCATCATGGTTACATACTCTTCACTTTGAATTAGTGACTATGTTTTTTTCATTATAGAAGGGTCCTCTAAGTTTGGCTCAACACTCATTCAATTATTAATTGATGCATAAGGAAAGACTTATTCAATAACAAAGCACAAATACAACCAATGCAAGTAATCAAGACAATTTGGACAAACGTTGTAACCTTGCAAATCAACAATTGAAAATAATCACTTAGTGCTAGTCAATAAGATAAACCATTTTACTTAAGCATACTTAGATAGAGTTAGGTACATCTATCAAAGAGCCCAAAGTAACGAAATAAGTAATAATATCAAACCATATGGCACAAGGGTAATAAGACATGATTGGCGAGTGTTAGGAAAAAATATTTGGTGGGCCCATCAGTCCCAAAAGCTTGGTTATTCGAGGGATCAAAAAATGGAGACACATTGGATGAAATCAAGAATCTTTTATAGAGATTATTGAGATATAAAACATGAATCAAATACATTTCCATCCACTTTTCATGGAAACATAAGGATCATAACATAAGTGAGTCACTGAAAACTTTCCTTGTGAGGAAATTAATGACCACTCTTGAAAATGAACTTGACAAACTTATCACCCGTGCCTAGAAAAAGAAAATTGATGAGATTCTTTAACTTTACAATCATAATTAGATGGATTATTTGTATCCAAGGTAATATTTTTTCCCAAGACATGGTAAAGAATATCCCTCATGTATTACTGCATTACCCATGAGCATCCATAACCTTGATAGAGTTAGCACGCATGACATCATAAGCCTTCCTTCACTACCATCTAGGTATCCATAGCCCTAATGGAGACTGGTTGCATCACCCTATAACTAGTTTTACTTCCTTTCTTGGCCTTTTTTTTATAACATATTGTTTAACAATTATAGGTAGGGGATGTAGTGGCCCTTTATAATCTTGATGGGGTTGATCACTTTCTATTGGGATTTTTAAAAGATTTTTCCCTGCCTAAGTATCATAATATGCCCTTTACATTTTTTGCACCGAGTTTTTGACTTTCACCTTTCACATGATCAACTAATTATTAATCATGTAGGAAAATGGTTTCCTTCAATAAGTTGTGTTTAATCATGCCATGGCACATGAACAATAAAAGTGTTGGTCACTTTGAAAACCTCATTTTCGTCCACTATTTGAGGTTGCCTTGTAACATCCATTATTCATAATCAAATTCATCTTCCTTCAAGCTCGTAATAGTTAAGCCCTATATAAGCCCCATGTTCACCCTAAAACCTCTTATTAAGCCATAGATATTGAGATATTACATTTCTATTATTATATTATTATGTCATCTAGAGCCTTTTGTTGCACCATTTCATTATAATTGTACCTCTTGTCTCATACACACACACACACACACACACGAAGAAGACCTAGCCTTAGGATCGCCAAATCTTGTCTTCTACATTGTATTCATTGTAAAAGGAGGTTCCCCCCTAGAAATGGATTATAATTATTGGTTTCTTATCATTTTTAAGGTGCAAGGTACATAAAATTCGGTATCAGAGGATACTAACCTAGGGTTTTGCTACTTCAAACAAGTCATCTTTGCATTTTTGCTATAACTTTTTCTGACACATTTCAAATAGTGAAATTTTGAGCATATTGAGAAGTGATATCGAGAAACATTCAATTAAAATTTTAGATTTGGGTTCACTATGGTTTTGGAGATATATGTTCTATAAGTTAGGGATTGTGATTGGTCCTAAAATGTGCCTTAAAATGTGAATATGACATCCATGCATTTAGAACAAGATGAATTTGTATGGTAGTAATGGCTTTGTGAAAGGAAAAATTATTCAATTGTATCTTGATCCCTTTTTATGGATGAATTGGTATCACATCATGGGATATTAAGAGCAATAAATTCTTTAGTCAATTGGTAAATCTTTGGCAAAAATATCCAATTATAGAACACATTCAACAATTCCAAATGTTGAGTCTGAGGGTAAAGAACATTTTATAGGATAAATTTTCAGACCTCTTTATGGGGAATTTAAAGGAAAGCATCCAACATGAGGTGTACCTCTTTGAACCTAAATCGCTATAGCATGCTTTCGATCTGGTAGGGAAAGTTGAAAGCAAAAATATGGCTACTAGAAAATTTATCACTAATAACTATAAAGAACACCATTCTCCCACTCCTAAAGTGACAAAATTGACACCTCAACATATGGATGAAAAAAGAGCAAAGGGACTATGTTTCAAATATGATAGAAAGTATATTAAGGGGCATAAATGTGATGAGAATCAAATAGTCTACATATACTGTGAAAATGAAGGAGATAAAAAACTAGAATTGTCATAAGATCTAGAGCTAGAAGATATTAATCCAATAATGTCTTGGCATTACTACTCCACAAACCCTTATGATAGAAGGATATATAAAAAATAAAAGGTAATAGTGGTGATTGATTTAGGTAGTACCCATAACTTCATCAATTATAAGTTGGAAATCTTCTTAGCTTCTTTGTACATCAAGCACTAGAATTTCAAGTAATGATTGCAGATGGAGGTACCATAAATTGTTTAGCGAATTGCCATAATATTAAGTTGAATTTGGGGGAATGTTTATTGGATATTCCCATAATTACAATCCAAATAGGTGGTGTTGATGTTAGATTGCAATCATTGGGAACACTGGCCCTAAATTTTGAAGATATTTTCATGAGATTTTACTCAGAAGAGAAGGAAATTGAGCTTAAAGGTATCCAAGGGAAGCCCTCTAAAGTGATAAGCTCTGTAACATGAATTATATTTCTAAAAAGGGATACCATGGTGTAATTACACAATTGTGTTCATTAAATGTGCAAACATCTATACTTTTTGCTCTAGTGGATCTCTAAATTGTTGGAAATAATACTAAGAGGGGGGGTGGGGGGGTGAATTAGTATTATTAAATCAATAAAACTTTTTCATTTCCATATTAAGATTCATATACACTACTTCAGTTAAGTGAACCCACGTGTATATGCAACTGTGTCTAATGCAACTAGCGTATATCCAGAATACTTATGATTCAGTTAATCCATTAAATGTTTATCTTTAGTTAGTGCATCAGAACTTCATTAACCACATGAATAGTAAGCAAGTGCAGTAAAACAGAACAGATCATCACACACAAGAAGCACACATGAACACCATGATATAAGGTGGAAACCCAATGTGGGTGAAAACCACCTGCTGCAAGTCGTCTCAATCTTCTTTTTAATAAGAAACTTCTTTTACAATGGTTCTGTACTGGTGCAGTCTTATACCAGTACGTAGGCTTCTACTTGCGGAAGGCTACAACCTTCTTTCATTCTCCATATTGTCCTGGAAGGGAGCTACAACCCCCTTAGCTCTTGTACTTGCCGATCCATTTACTAGTACGTAGGTGCCAGCCTACTGAAATGCTCCAACCTTTACTCGTTTTCTATCTGCTACTGGAAGGGAGCTATCACCCCCTTAGCTCTTGTACTAGTTGATGTACTAGTACGTAGGTGCCGACCTACAGAAGGCTACAACCTTCTCTTTCTTCCTCCAGGTACCATGTTTCATAAATTTTCAGACTGGATACTCCTGAAGCACAACACCATAATCTGAAGGCCACGTTTCATCCAATTTTCATACTTGACCCATCAACAACATTGAAGCACAAAATCAATCACCACTGCAAAACACCCATCAACTACACATGCATCATCAATCTCTGAACCACCCAATACTGAAACACTAAAACCTTGTCAACAACATAATCACCAGAACACAGAACAGACAACAGAACTCTGCAAAAATAACCAGATCCAACTGCAACTTCAAATATCATGTCTCATAATGTATACACTACTATGATGAATCAAAACAGCGTACATACGCGCTTTCACCAAAGCCAACCCGCGTACAAATCTGCAAATATTTGCTCATAACTTTGCAGCTGTTCTAGACATCAGTCATACTCAGATCATAACATTCATACAATAAAACATGCGTCAATAATTCAGATCTAGTCTATCCATAATCAAACCATATAATGATAAAACATTCCAAGCCTTAAGATCTCGATCCATTGTTCATCATCATTCACATGGGTGCATCCTTGGTTCAGATCAATCACAACATCACAAACCCATAACCAACATACTAGATCTCACACTTCATCAGATATTCATCACTTCTCAAAATTGCATTTGCCTAATGATCTTCTTCTCCTTTTATAGTCTTAGGCCTTACTCAATACCATGGTCCAAAACCATTTAGAACCAATACTAGGGACCCAATACCTGGGTTCAACACTTCGGACGCAATACCAAGGACTAAAACCATAGGTCTAAATACCACGGACCCAAAAATAAGCTTTCCCACATGTACGTGTTTTTCCGTGCATGAAAGTGCGTGCATACGCATATGCGACTTTTGATCAACAATCCCGCGTGTATACGCAGCTTTGTATATATTTAACCTGCGTGTATACCCTACTTGGTATATAGCGACATATATACACGACTTGGTACATAGTGAACCTGCGTATAACATGCATATGTACGTGACTTGGTATATAGTGAACCTGCATATAGACTCTTCTTTCTTCATTTTTGTAGTCTGATCATCAATTATTTGCTACTGACCTGTTGCACTATAATCTGTCATCTTGCCATCAAGGACAACACTTGTATCATAATGCCAACAATCTCCCCCTTTGGACTTGATGGCAAAGCTAACTTGTCATACTGAGAACTGTCATCTGATTCCTTTGAGCTGTCCTGCATCCCATGTATTCTGTCACATCTGATATCTCTTCTGTAGATATATATAAGTGAGTTGTTCTTCTACGAGTGGGTTGCCATCAAGTACAACACATGCATCATAATGCCAACAATCTCCCCCTTTGGACTTGATGGCAACAACACCAAATCACTCTCCCCCTTTGATATCAAGGGCAAAGGGCGGACCAAGATATTCTCTTTCCTTGATAAACATTGCGCTGTCCATACTCCCCCTGAGTACCTGCTAAAATCTTTGAATGAGCTCCCCCTTTGTATATGCCAAGGTGTACGAATTTGTCCATGCTCCCTCTGAGTACATGCTGAAAACTTTGCTCTGTTGAAGTGTGCTGTTCATGCTCCCCCTGACTGTAAGCAAGGTCTGCAAAAAGATGTTCTACAAGAAAGAACATGACTCTATACATCATAAATGACCTTCCTATCACCAAAGACTCATACATACATCCATCTCCCAACCAAGTGGGGATATATCAATATTGACTCATCCACCCAACCAAGTGGGGATACACCAGATACCAAATGTTTATAAATGACTAAAATATTACATCATCCTTCCCATGCATAGTGGGGGTACAAAGTACAACATATGACCAAAGGAGATTCATCAAATGACTACAATAGATAGAGACAAACTATTACATCAAGAGTCTTGATATGACCTTTACATGACATTTATAACAGAGACCAAACATCTAAATAAGACCATGATAGTCACAATGTATGATCTACTCCATAAGCATCTGTCAACAGCATCTAGACCAGCAACCGAATCATTCACATTATATCATATGTGAAAAACGCCATAGCCATCTCATCAACATCAAGATCTGCATGATCTTATATATCATCCAAGTATCATCACTTGGGAACATCTGCATCAATCAACATATGTAAGTATCAACCTATCATCATATAGGTAAGAAATCATCATCATCATGTCTCAACAATGCAACTTTGAGTAATCATCCATGTATCCAGCATATTGTATATAGCACTATGTAACAGCAGCAATCCTTATCCATGTGAGCGCCAAGAACTATCATAACTGTATTATATGTCGACAGCAGCATATGAGTGACTCATCATCAAGTGTATTCAAGCTTTGTACTTCTCCTTATCCTTATGAAGATTACCATGTAAGCACCATATATGCATCATCAACCACAAATCTGATCTGAACACCAACTATGTAATCCCAAGAATCATATGAGATTTTGTCATGGACAACTCATAACCATAGCAAGATGTATCATTTAGCCATATAAGCATCATCACCAAGGACTACTAACCATAATGCCAACAATGCATTATTAAAGGCATATGCTCCCCCTGAACCTGTGCCATCTTGCTTACTGTCAGATCTGATCATGCATATATCAGCAAGAAGTATCAAGGCATCATCATCATTAATTTAGGATCAAAAACACTTTTAAACATCTTACAAGTATCAAGACATTTCCACACATCATCAGCAGATTGTGACCATTATCAAACAGAGCAAATAATGGACTGAATCATATCAGACCCTTTTTCCTGAGTTTGTCCCACTGCTTTTCCTCAAACTAACATATACGCAACTGTGCAGTGTCTAACTCGCGTATATACACGACTTCTCTTTATGAAACTTGCGTATGAGATTGAGAACACTGAATTTTTACACTTTCAGCTTCCTCTGAGTCTGTTATGTCTATACATTGTGCTGAGCCACATCTTTCTGACTGTACTTCCTTATTCTTCCATATCTTCAAGTGTGATGATGTTTTCTCCTTTTGGTATGGTGCCCATACTTTGTTCCTGCATTCCTTTGCTATATGTCCAAGCTTGTTACATGCATAACATCTTACATGTTTCATATTCCTTCTGTAGCAATCAACAGCTTTGTGACCAAACATATTGCAAGAAAAACAATATCCCTTAAAGTACCTGGAACGTGATGATCTTTCTGTGTGATGGTCTTGAACCATTCTTCTTCTGCATCTGGCTGCAACATGTCCAATATTATGACATACATAACATTCAACATTATTCATCGGAGGAGTAAAAGATTTTCTTTGAAGAATTTCTTTCCTTGGTTGTTGATGGGATTGACCTCTCATCTCCTTGTTGAGTATTTCAGATTGTGCATTAGAGTTCCTTGTCTTATTTTGTGAACTAGATTCACCTTCAACAAATTCATGAAAACCAAGACCAGTTTTGATAGCAGGAGACCTTTGACTACTAAGAATATCATCCAAGATCTTAGTACTATCTTGAAATCGTAAGAGCTTATCCTTTTCTTCTAAGTTGTCTTTTAGAATATTTACCTCAACCTGATGTTGCTCTTCCTTTTCACGATACTGCTTCTTCATGTTTTCTTCAACTTTTCTTCCTTCTTCCAACTGATGTCTTAGTTCAAGAACTTCGTTTTCTTGTTTTTCAAGAGCACGGAGTAGTTCTTTATTCTGCCTTTTTGATTCTTCAAGATCTTCTTTTAGCGAGAGGATCGTAGCTTCAATACTTTCATAGTAACTGAATCTGTCTCTAAGTTTCTTGATTGTTGTGCTCCTTTCATTGACTTCATTTCTTAATGATGTCACTTCATCCTGCAAATTTTGACATTGATCTTCCTTGTCCTTGAATAACTTCCTTACATTGTTTCCTTCCTCTAGTTGAGCTTTTAGTTTGGTAGCTTCTTCTTTTAAGGCACATTCCCTTTTGTTCAATAGATCTTGTTGATCTCTAATTTTGTCTGTAAGCCTTTTAAATTCTACCTCTATTTGATATCTTTCTTGCTCACCCATAAGAGCAAATTCAGTTGTTTCGCTATCACTTTCATCATCTTCAAAAGGATGGATAAATGTATCACCAGAGTATAACAAATTCATACCTGCTAGTTCTTTTGCTTGTTCATCTTCATTCTGAAGTGATTCTGAATCTGAAGTGCTTCTTCCACATATTCCCCAATCGATTCTCCCACTATCATAGCTCTTCTGAGATGTCTTCTTCTTCTTAGGCGCTTTCTTCTTAAGCTTCTTTCCCATTGATCTACGGATCTCCTTCAAGCGATCAAGCTTCTACCAAAGGACCTGCTCTGATTCCAATTGTTGGAAATAATACTGAGAGGGGGGGGGGGGTGAATCAGTATTATTAAATCAATAAAACTTTTTCATTTCCATATTAAGATTCATATACGCTACTTCAGTTAAGTGAACCCGCGTGTATACGCAACTGTGTCTAATGCAACTAGCGTATATCCAGAATACTTATGATTCAGTTAATCCATTAAATGTTGATCTTTAGTTAGTGCATCAGAACTTCATTAACCACATGAACAGTAAGCAGGTGCAGTAAAACAGAACAGATCATCACACACAAGAAGCACACATGAACACCATGATATAAGGTGGAAACCCAATGTGGGTGAAAACCACCTGCTGCAAGTCGTCTCAATCTTCTTTTTAATAAGAAACTTCTTTTACAATGGTTCTGTACTGGTGTAGTCTTATACCAGTACGCAGGCTTCTACCTGCAGAAGGCTACAACCTTCTCTCATTCTCCAGACTCTCCTGGAAGGGAGCTACAACCCCCTTAGCTCTTGTACTTGCCGATCCATTTACTAGTACGTAGGTGCCAGCGTACTGAAATGCTCCAACCTTTACTCATTTTCTAGCTGCTATTGGAAGGGAGCTATCACCCCTTAGCTCTTGTACTAGCTGATGTACTAGTACGTAGGTGCCGACCTACAGAAGGCTACAACCTTCTCTTTCTTCCTCCAGGTACCACGTTTCATAAATTTTCAGACTGGATACTCCTGAAGCACAACACCATAATCTGAAGGCCACGTTTCATCCAATTTTCATACTGGACCCATCAACAACATTGAAGCACAAAATCAATCACCACTGCAAAACACCCATCAACTACACCTGCATCATCAATCTCTGAATCACCCAATACTAAAACACTGAAACCTTGTCAACAACACAATCACCAGAACACAGAACAGACAACAGAACTCTACAACAATAACCAGATCCAACTGCAACTTCAAATATCATGTCTCATAATGTATATGCTACTATGATGAATCAAACTAGCGTACATACATGCTTTCACCAAAGCCAACCCGCGTACAAATCTGCAAATATTTGCTCATAACTTTGCAGCTGTTCTAGACATTAGTCATACTCAGATCATAACATTCATACAATAAAACATGCGTCAATAATTCAGATCTAGTCTATCCATAATCAAACCATATAATGATAAAACATTCCAAGCCTTAAGATCTTGATCCATCGTTCATCATCATTCACATGGGTGCATCCTTGGTTCAGATCAATCACAACATCACAAACCCATAACTAGCATACTAGATCTCACACTTCATCAGATATTCATCACTTCTCAAAATTGCATTTGCCTAATGATCTTCTTCTCCTTTTATAGTCTTAGGCCTTACTCAATACCATGGTCCAAAACCATTTAGAACCAATACTAGGGACCCAATACCTGGGTTCAACACTTCAGACGCAATACCAAGGACTAAAACCATAGGTCTAAATACCATGGACCCAAAAATAAGCTTTCCCACATGTACACGGTTTTCCATGCATGAAAGTGCGTGCATACACATACGCGACTTTTGATCAACAATCCTGCGTGTATGCGCACCTTTGTATATAGTTAGCCTGCGTGTATACCCTACTTGGTATATAGCGAACCTGCGTATATACGCGACTTGGTACATAGTGAACCTGCGTATAACATGCATATGTACGTGACTTGGTATATAGTGAACCTGCGTATATACTCTTCTTTCTTAATTTTTGTAGTCTGATCATCAATTCTTTGCTACTGACTTGCTGCACTATAATCTGTCATCTTGCCATCAAGGACAACACTTGTATCATAATGCCAACAATCTCCCCCTTTGGACTTGATGGCAAAGCTAACTTGTCATACTGAGAACTGTCATTTGATTCCTTTGAGCTGTCCTGCATCCCATATATTCTTTCACATCTGATATCTCTTCTGTAGATATATATAAGTGAGTTGTTCTTCTACGAGTGGGTTGCCATCAAGTACAACACATGCATCATAATGCCAATATAAACAATTATCAACAATCATTCCAAGGTTGAGAGGTTCTTAAGGGTCTTCCACCTGATCAAGATCATGACCATGCTATTCATTTGCAACCTGGAAGTGTACCATCTAACATTAGGCCTTACAAGTATCCATGTGCATAAAAAAGTGAGATTGAGCATATGGCTCAATAAATGTTAGGGGTTGTGTAACGTCCCTTCCTAAATTATTTTGGAACATGATTTATTTCTACATTATGGGGGGCAATTTTGGTGAAGATGAGGCCCATTTGATTTTTGATAGAAGGCTTAGGAGTTAGAGTCAAGTTAATTTTATTTTATTTTGTTTTGTTAATGAGATGTGGGGACCACCCACATAGGAAATACAGACTTCCTAAGCCAATGATTCAAAATGCATGAGAGGGAAGAAAATGCAGAAGAAAGGCTCCACGGAACTTATAAAAGGAAGGTAACACACTTCATTTGGCATTCTTTGCTTATTGAATTTGATTCTGTTGCTCGAGTTGTTTAGTCGGGTCACCTGTTGTTTAGCAAGAGTTTTCCAAGCGTAGAACCCACCCTTTCTTCGGGGGACTTTGAGTGCCACCCTAGAAAGGTTCATACATTATCATATGGAGGAGATTTGTAGAGAGATTTCTAGCATTTGTATTTTGAGGAGGATTTGCTGGTTTATTGGCAGGCCATGTGTTCCAGTAGATTTGGAGGGTGTAGGGCCTTTTGGGGGTCGATTTTGGAAGGTCAAAACCAAGCCAAACCATTTCTGGGTTTTTCTGAGTTTTTGACAAGGACCTCAAATATAAATTTTCATAATTTTTTGAGCACAAGAGGTGAGGTTTTCAGCCATATCATTGCAGAAGACATTGTAGAATTGTTGGGGACTACACAGTGCCTTTTTAGGGGGTCAATTTTGGAAGGTCAAAACCAGGCCAAACCATTTATGGGTTTTTCTCGGTTTTTTACAAGGACCTCAAAAGTAAATTTGCAAAATTTTCTAAGCACCGGAGGTGGGGTTTTCAACCATATCTTTGCAGCAGACATTGCATATTTGTTGGGGCAATGCAGAACAACAGTTGGACAATTTTTGGGTTATTATTGTTTCACCTGGGCATTGCTCCACTTGAAAAAAAAGGAAAGCCCAGGTGTATTCCTTCCATATATTTGTACTCTTGCTCCAGTTATAATAAAATGGCTCAGCTGCTTCCATATTTCTGATTGTTTTGGGTGTTTACTAAATTGTTTTAAAATTTCCTATGGTGTAAATTTTATATTTGCTTGCATATCACTGTTTTTCCTATTTTGGAACATTACAGTGGTATCAGAGCATGATCTTGGCCCAACTGTGGGTAACCAGTAAGATCATGGAAGATTCAAGTATGTAGGCACAGTAACTCGTGAAACCGTAGACAAACCCATGGCTCAAGAGAAATTCAGTGTGCAAAACATCTGGGGTGGAAACCCATTGGGACAATGAGAGGTTGGCCCGGTTGAGAAGGGTGGAAGACCAAACCCATCCTCATCCTTACAGCAAAGACACTAGAGGTACACAGACCATGGGGGTGCAACCATCTACACCATGTGGGGTAAATTGACAGACTTAGGACACCAGATCTCCTCGAAAGGAGTAGACAAGACATGAACAGTTAGAGGGTGAGACTAGGAGGCACTTCTGCTGGTGGAGACATGGCTTTAGATATTAGGGGCCTGAGGAGGAGATTGAACATGAGGTAGAAGACATGCGGGAGTGTGAGGAGCACATTCATATAGCCAGTGTGGCACAGGAGTCGCCATTTTTGGAAGCCTCTTTGATAGCACCAGTTGACACCTCGGGGAGAGAGTAGAGCATACATCCATAGGGCCATCCATTGACGAGGTTACAGGAGACATAGAAATGTCCACCATTGAGGAGGTGACATCCGTTTTTGAGGTATCCGGGGTTGTGGCCTAGTTTTCAAGTGATGGCAGCGACAGGATGAGGAGGTGTCGAGACACATCACCACCCTTAATTAGGAGCCGATAGGTACAGAGGCACCCAGATCTACGACAAAGTTGTGGGATGATTGTCACCTACAATAACATGGAGAGCACATAGAAGGGCGTGAGCTAGTCATGGAGGGGAAGTTTGTGACTTGTGTTGAGCCCATGGTGGAGGAGGACAAACAATCTTCTTTGGTGCTAACCACTAACTTTTAGTAGATAGATGCACACACCGTCAACAATGTTGCAGTAATTCCAGATAATAGCTCTCTCTAAGCTTATATAGACGGGGCTTACAATATTGCTAGACTACCTTTGCACCACGAAGAGAGAGATGCAAAGACCCACCAACAAATTTTATGTGTTCATCAAGATGGTGAGTTGAGGCGACATGAGTTGGGAAAGCTGCAACACTCGCAGGATGGAGGGCTTGTTCTATGTGTTGGAGTTTGTGCATTCGATCCCTCTCTTGGGGTTGGATGGCGAGAGATTCTGAGTTGGTACTTGGTGGAGTGGGCTAGACTCATGGAGATGGTCGTAGTCTGGAGTGAAGCTCAGTGGGAGCTCTCAGACATCGAGGGTACTAGAGGCCCAAGTTGGCATTGGGATCCAAGTGGGGCTTCCTATCCGATATCAAACATGTGGGATGGCTATGGCATTGATGAGGTAGTCAACCTAGTGCCTAAGCGCATGCATTCTTTAGGGGAGTTCCAGTCGACGCTAGTGGCCAGGTGGTTTGTGAGCAAACTCCATTGGTTGTTTTGGCATGTTGGTTGTGCATGGGGGCGCAGGATGATTAACATTCTCTGGCAGGAGATGGTTGGAGGAGGTGGCATGGGTAGGCCACCAGACCAGATATTGTATGGAGACAGTGTTCTCCCATTGAGGTTTAGGACTCAGTGGTCACAGAGGATTGACAGATATAGCCGTAGTCGTGGGTATCCAGTGGTGTATAGGGATAGGTTGCAGCATACAGTGGCATGTCGAGGAGTGCGGTGGTACTTGGTGGTATGTAGTGACACATGATGTAGCACAACAGGCTCTTGGAGCGTTGCCTCCAGGGAGACTTATGGACAGGGATAGTAGGTGTACCATTGGATGCAACTCACCTAGGATCGATGAGGACATTGTTGAGCATCTGGGGACACCATGTTTAGTGGAGGCAGGGCCTCGAGGGGGTTATCAACAGATCCGAGGCAGAGAGAGGGTCATCCGTAGGATTACTCTTGAGCATTCCGACAGACTCTTGATCATACTCTTTGGGACATACCCACCCATCATCCTCCAGTGTTGCTTACAGTCGTAGAGGGTTTGATTGTTGCCCTTTGACACTCTCCATTTAGGCAGAAGGGCATGGGAGGCTCACCCTAGGCAGTTGGATGAGACACATTTTTTCATGGGATGAGAGGAGAATCTCTAGTTGAGACACTTGGTAGGTGCACGAGTTAACAGTTATAGGCTTAGGGATGGCATGGTTGATTTTTGAGGTAGCATATGTTCCACCCATAGGCTCACACTTGGGGAGGTGACTAAGAGGGAGTTACATGGTGCTTTTCTAGTTGGACAGCTCGAGGCGTTAGGTGAGCATGAGGTGTGGAGGACGGTAGTCCTTGTTGGTAGGATGATGCCTAGGCTTTCGACAGTACTCGGGCACATCATCAGGAGCTCGGATAACAGATCTCGCTGTGTGATTTGGCAGGCATAGAGTAGTTGGATATTTGCAGCACGAGTTCTTAATGCTCGATGCCTACCTATTGGATACCTACATGAGGTAGAGATGGGGCAAAGAGGGGTCCCAATAGTTAGAGGCATATCGCAGCAGCAGGCAGAGAGGATTGGGGGTTGTGGACCTCCAATATGGTTATGGGATCCAGGGATCCAGTGGATTGGTGGGATACTCCACTCCTCCGTGATCATGTTCGGGATAACAGGAAGACTGATTCATTCACAGGAAGCCACATGAGGGATCACCAAAACCCTCACCATAGGACGAGGCAGATTTTTGTTGAAGATTGGGGCTAGCCATGGAGTGATAGGCGCTGGAACTATTGAGTCGCTTTGGAAAGATTGGACTAGCCTCAATCATCGCATATATTATGGCTGAGAGTTATGGGAGATGAGGCTCTGGTACGAGCATGATGGGCAGTTAGTCATGACCAGAGTGTCACGATGTCAGCAGGATAGGTTCCTTCTATGACGGATAGGGGATTCCAACATAACAGGGCTGAGCAATTCAGCTACCCGTAGAGGTGAGTTGGTTTCTACAAGGGAGGGTCATCCAGATCTTCCACTTGGTTTTAGTGATTCGTTGATGGTATGGGGAATTTCACCGGTGTGGCAGGGTGATCGACAAGAGGAGATCAGGGGAGGCTCGGGTAGACGAGGGTTCAATCCCACCAGGATTAGATTGCATCTTCAGGAGTTTACTCTTGTAGTGCATGAGATGGACTACTTAGTAGGGAAATTTCATGGGGAGTTGGGCAGAGTCCTAAATTGTCATGATGCTCTACTTATTGCTAGTATGCAAAGGGCTTCTGGTACCAGTATCTAGTTGGATAGCGAGTGGAGGAAGGTGTCCTTCACATTGATTCGGATGGCTTGGGATCCTGGTATCGAGGGATTCCTTCATGTTGGGACAGTGCTGAGATTAGGGATAACTCAATGGTACATTTGGAACCCTGGTATTGTTGGTGGTTACAGTGGTGATCAATTGTCAGAGAGGGCACTTGTTCAGGCATTGCTTGAGGACAAGCAATTTTTGGTGGGGAGGACTGTAATGTCCCTTCCTAAATTATTTTGGAACAAGATTTATTTCTACATTTTGGGGGCCAATTTTGGTGAAGACGGGGCCCATTTGATTTTTGATAGAAGACTTAGGAGTTAGAGGCAAGTTAATTTTATTTTATTTTGTTTTGTTAATGATATGTGGGGACCACCCACATAAGAAATACGCACTCCCTAAGCCAATGATTCGAAATGCATGAGAGGGAAGAAAAGGCGAGTAGAAAAGGCAAGAAGAAAGACTCCACGAAATTTATAAAAGGAAGGTAGCACACTTCATTTGGCATTCTTGGCTTATTGAATTTGATTCTGTTGCTCGAGTTGTTTAGCCGGGTCACTTGCTGTTTAGCAAGACTTTTCCAAGCAGAGAACTCACCCTTTTATTCGGGGGACTTCGAGTGCCACCCTAGAGAGGTTCATCCATTATCATTTGGAGGAGATTTGTAGAGATGTTTCTAGCATTTGTATTTTGATGAGGATTTTGGTGGTGTATTGGCAGGCAATGTGCTTCAGCAGATTTTGAGTGTGTAAGGCCTTTTGGGGGTCGATTTTGGAAGGTTAAAACTAGGCCAAACCATTTCTAGGTTTTTGACAAGAAACCTCATATATAAATTTGCAGAATTTTCTGAGCACCAAAGGTGGGTTTTTTCAGCCGTATCTTTGTATCAAACATTATAGAATTGCTTGGGGTTGCACAATGCCTTTTTGGGGGTCGATTTTGGAAGGTCAAAACCAGGCCAAACCATTTATGGGTTTTTCTGGGTTTTTGACACGAACCTCAGAAATAAATTTATAGAATTTTTTTAGCGCCATAGGTGGGGTTTTCAACCATATCTTTGTCGTAGACAATACATATTTGTTGGGGCAACGCAAAGTAGCAGTTGGACATTTTATGGGCTATCATTGCTTCACCTGGGCATTGCTCCACTTATAAAAAAAGGCAAGCCTAGGTGTATTCCTTCCATATATTTGTACTCTTGCACCAATTATAATAAAATGGCTCAGCTGCTTCCATATTTATGATTGTTCTAGGTGTTTAATAAATTGTTTTAAAATTTTCTGTGGTGTAAATTTGCTATTTGCTTGCATATCATTGTTTTTCCTATTTTGGAACATTACAAGTTGACATTATTCAACCTAGCTAGAGTTCTTTTTCTTAATTAATGGTGATGGTTGTAAAAAAGGATAGCTCATGACATATGTGTCTACATTACATATAGCTCAACAAAATCATAATCAAAGATAAATTTCATATTCCTAACATTGATGAATTTTATGGAACAATATTCTTTACTAAGTTGGATTTATGTTATGGATATCATCAAATTAGAATGAGGCAAGAAGACATTCCCAAAACAATCTTTAGGACACGTGAAGGTCATTATGAGTTTTTTGGTTATATTATACCATTTGACTTACTAATGTACCTTCAACATTTCAAAGATCGATGAATTCTATTTTCAAACCTTTTTTTTCGAAAATTTGCGTGAGTATTTTTTTTTATGACATATTAATACACAACAAATCTTGGGAAGAGCATTGCAAAACATGTTGATAGGGTCTTAACACTATTGTAAGAGCAACAACTATATACAAAGCATTCCAAGTGCGCCTTTGGGGTTCAAGAAGAGAAATATTTGGGTCATGTTGTATCCCATGAAGGTGTCAAAGTGGACGTAACAATATCAAAGCTATGATGAAATGGCCAATCCCTAAGACCTTGAAGAAACTCTAAGGATTCCTAGGATTGAGAAGATATTATCGCCAGTTTGTTAAGAATTATAGTCAAATTGTAGCACATCTAACAAAATTATTCAAGAAGGAAATACAACTCCTATACTAGTCACACCTGACTTCATAAAAAATTTCATTGTGGAGTGTGATGCCTCAAGCCACAGAATTGGTGTAGTTTTGATGCAAGAAGGAAGGCCATTGCCTTTGAAATTAGCAAACTTAAAAGAATAACATACTCAGACCCATCTATGAAAAATAAATGCTGGCCATACTTCGTGCAGTTAAGAAATGGCATTCATAACTAATAGGAAGACACTTCAAAGAAAAAATGAATCATGATAGTTCGAAGTACTTATTGGAACAATTACCATCTTCATGAAAGCAACAAAATGGGTTACAAAGATGTTAGGTTATGACTTTGAAATTATCTACAAAAAGGGAAAATAAAATATTGTGTTAGATGCATCTCATGAAACACTTTGTATCTTCCTTCCATGCTTCATCAAATATGTCCCCATTTAGGGCACTTTATGGATATAATCCTCCATCCATCACATCAGCCTTGAAAGGGATTGTAAGGGCTCAAGCAGTAGAGGACCGTATATGGTTCCAATAAGAGGTTCTCGAATTATTGAAGGACACCTTGGTTATAACACACAATATGATGGGACAACAAGCATATCAACATTGTAATGAAAGAGAATTTGAAGTGAGGGATTGAGTATTTATGAGATTACAACGATATAAAATGATGTCCCTCAAGTAGAAAAAATAAGGACAATAAATTAACACCAAGGTACTATGACCATTATAAGGTGTTACAAAGGATTGAAAGTGCGGATTACAAATTGGAGTTGCCTACATATTCACATGTACATCTACTCTTCCATGTTTCTTGCTTAAAGAAGGTAATCAATTGACAAGATCCTAGTCCAAACTATTTTACTAGGGATTAATGAAGAAGGGGAAATCATATTAGAATTAGAAATAAGGATTAAGCAACTGATAAATTGAGCAATTAATGAGAACCTCAACAAATGGAAGGACTTACTAGTGGAAGAGGCAACATTGGAAGATGATTTTTTCATGAAAAAACACATGTATTTAGTCAAGTGTTGAGGAAAACACTTGTTTGAAGGGAAGGGGCATGTTAAGCCCTATATAATCCCCATGTTAACCTTGAAATCCCTTATTAAGCCTATATATTTAGTTATTGCATTTCTATTTTTATAATATTATGTCAGCTAGAGCCTTCTATTGTACCATTTCATTATAAGTGTACCCTTTGTCTCTTGTATATATACTAAGGATACCTAGTCTTAGGATCATCAAATATTTTCTTATACATTGTTTTCATTGTAAAATGAGGTTCCCCCCTTGAAATGGATTGTAATTATTGGTTTCTTATCATTTCTAAGGTTCAAGGTCCATAACAAGATTCCTTATTTGAAAATAAATATTTATCAAATCCAAATCACCTTAGAAGATCAAAATCAAACCACCTTCATCTACTCTTGGGAAACTTTTCCCTACTAGGTATTCCCATTGGATTTTGTGACATGCTTAGAACTTTCCAATGAGTAGTAACAAGTTTTTTTTTTTTGTTGAATTTTTTTATGGATGATTTCATTATATTTAGAGATGTTTTGAAGAAGCCTTGACTGCTTAAATTTTGTTGGACTATGAACCACTCCTTGAGTATTGAGATATGTTTGATGATGTTGATAGAGGAAAGTTTTTAGGACACCACATTCGTATGAAAATAATTAAAGTAGACCCCACAAAAATCAATGTCGTTAAAATACCTCCCAATTCAACAAAAACAAAAGGATGTTTAGAGATTTTTACGACATGTTGGGTATTATTGAAAATTTATGCAAAACTTTAGTAAACATGTTGCTCTCTTATGTATATAATCTACTCTATGGATATAGTTTTCTCTTGAACCCCATCTTGCCAACCAGCCTTTGAGACCCTAAAGGGCAACTTTATTGCAACCCCTATTTTTGTGACCTTGATTGAGAATTATTTTTCCATGTCTATATTATGCCTTCAATAAAAAAATTTCTATGGTTTTGGGATAGAAATATGTTTCTAAAATGTATGTTATCTACTATATTTAGAAATAGTTTAGCTTTTGTTGACTTAAATTACCTACTCACATAAAATAGATATCTTGTGGTGGTTTATGCTATCAATAAATTCCATTATTGCATTAGCAAGTATTAGGTGTTTATCAACATTGATCTATATGCCATTAAGTATTTAATGAATAAACATGTTTTAATGGAATAATTATTTGGCGGCTATTAGTTCAATAATTTGATATGACTATACTTGATAATCCTATTTGGGAGAATGTTGTTTTACATTTTCTATCTTAATTGCCCAAAAGCCTAGAGGATGAACCATTGGACAATTCCTTTCTTGATGGGCACATGTTTGTTGTTTCTATTAATACACCACAGTTTGCATATTTTGTAAATTATTTGGCGAAGAAAAAAAAATCCACATCATTTCTCATATAAAGAACACTACGACTGAGTAGAGAAACATGGGCATTTTATTTGGATCCATGGGTACTTTCTTTGTCTTAGGTTAGATAAAATCCTTTGTCACTACATTGAGAAGTTGAAGAATATGATATGTTGAAGCCCTATTATGATGAACCATGTGCATGCATTTTGTTATAGAAAGGACTATTAGAAAAATCCTCTCCATTCGTTACAATTGGCCTACACTTCATATGGATACTCAAGCTTTTGTTGCATATTATGATTTTTGCCAAGGCATGGATGATTCTATCAAATTTACAAAAATTCCTTTGCAACTATAGGTCTCTCTACAACCCTTTAACAAATGGGGTATTGATTTCGTTAGTTCCATCAATCCTCCTTCCAATCAAATTTGTTACATTTTGGTTTGCAAAAATTATCTCACCAAGTAAATCAAAGTTTAGTGTCTACATGATATGAAGGAAGTATGAGTTTCACAATTCTCATATGATACTACCTTTACTAGGTCCAATTTCCCAAAAAAGATTGTAATTTATCAAGGGGGTCAATTCACTTCCAATTTGATTTCCAATCTTATGCATACTTGCCAAATTAAACAATGTTGCTTCACTTCCTATTATCCTCAAGTTAATGGTCGAGTTGAGGTCTCCAACAGGGAGATTGAAAATCCTAGGTAGGACTATTTAGTTCCATTATGAACAATCAATTTTGGTACATTTTGGTTTGCAAAAAATTATCTCACCAAGTAAATCAAAGTTTAGTTCTACATGATATGAAGGAAGTATGAGTTTCACAATTCTCATATGATACCTTTACTAGGTTCAATTTCCCAAAAAAGATCATATTTTATCAAGGGGGTCAATTCACTTCCAATTTGATTTCCAATCTTATGCATACTTGCCAAATTAAACAATGGTGCTTCACTCCTATTATCCTCAAGTTAATGGTCGAGTTGAGGTCTCTAACAGGGAGATTGAAAATCCTAAGTAGGACTATTTAGTTGCATTATAAAGATTGGGCTAGTTGTCTTCCTAAATTGTTTGGGCTTATCATGTAACTTGGAAGACTTTTATAGCTTTCACTCACTATGAACTCATTTATAGAAAGAAAAAAAATACTTCTTCCAATCAAGTTTGAAATCAAATCTTAACATGAATCTTAAATTGGGAGTTGACGTTTATGCTACTCAACAACAACATCTAACCCAATGCAATTAGTTATATTTCCTTATGTAGTATCTACAACACATTAGGTTTTTTGCAGCAATAATGCACTCATTGCCATGATCAATTAGTTAAATCCTAATCTTTTCAGCTTAATGATTAGGGTTTAATATATGACTCTTGACTCCAAGAATTTAAAGGTAAATTGCACACACAATGGCTTAGATCATATGAAGTCGAAATAGTTTATGACAATGGAACTATGTAGTGTTGCATTATTGACACTAATCACATACATCTTCTTGTTAATGATGTCACCCTAAGATATATAAGAACCCCCAATCTAAGGAATATTTTGTTAACAACTTACCAAATCAATCAACTATCAATGTGGTGAAAAACCTTCTAGCCTTCACATCAATCTAATCATTAGATATTTCTTTAGTTTAGGAAAAAAAACTTATGGTGAAAACCCCGAGGCATCACACAAAATTTGGATTATTGAAAACCATATTTGGTAGCATTCCCTACAAAATGATTAAAGAAAAACCACAAATTTTCTAGCTCATAATCATTCTCTCCATAGCCACTATTGTTTTCAATGCTAACAATCTTTGCAACGACTATTATTTTTTAAATTCCAGGTTTCTTTACAACCACTATCGTTTTTGGTGCCCCTTACTCTCTCTATTGTTGTTGTCATTTTTAGTGCCACCCACTTTCTTTGTATTCATTGTATTGTTTTTAACCCTATATAGTTAATTGTTGCAAATGGATTCTTAGTAAAATAAAATAAAATATGCAAAGGCTGACACACACATTTAACACAAAGATTTTACCCTGGAAACCCAAACTTGGAAGATTTTTTAATATATTATATCTTTACAATGCTACAATATAATATGTATGTCTTGCAACATCCATAAACCCTAGAGTAGAATACAATTGTACTTCCTTAACGGGAATTAGAAAACCATGTGATGGACCACCATGCACCATAAAACCACTAAAAGCAAAAACTATGTGCAAAAGATAACCAATGATGGATGCAAAAAACTACCCCCAAAAACTTTTGTGGGTTCTGCTCCCCACCTCGCAGCTCCCCTCTCGAATAGGGAGATAATCATGAAAATAATATAACACATACAAAACATTTTCCCACTTTTTGTTTTCTTTGCATATAGCAGGGCACATGAGAACATGAGCAACAATTCAAGGAATTAATACCCAATAATTCTGTACACTAAGAGATAGTATTAACACTCACGTACTTTGTTAATGAATCTACAACATTCTTCAAGGTGCCCATCTTCACCAGCAATACCTTCTTATCTTTAACCATGTGTCTCACAAAGTGATATTGAACATCAATATGCTTTGTTTTATAGTGATAAGTTGTGTCTTCGCCAAGAAAATTGCACTATGATTGTCACAATCTATCCTTATAGTTTGTCGGACCATGTTAATTTTCCACTATTCTATGTTGATACAATCACTTTAGCCTAATTATCTTCTTCAATTAGCAATATTTTCAAAACAATTCAATCTTCCAATGATCAATAACAATTGTATATAAAACAATAAATTCAATGTACAGTAAGAGACAATCAAGAGCAGTGAAAAGATAGAGATCGAGAAATTTAATGATTAGAGTTTTGAGTTGTGGAAACTTAAGATGGAGGATCTGCTAGTGGATAAAGATCAGTGGATCACGGTAGATTCGGGTACTAAACCAACAACAATGTCAGCTGAAGACTGGGCAAAGTTGGATCAGAAGGTAAAAAGCACAATACAATTGTGTGTCTCAGATTCAGTATTGTTGAATGTATCAGGGGAATCTTCGACAAAGGTTTTGTGGGATAAGTTAGGGACTTTGTACCAATCTAAGTCGCTGGTGAATAAAAATTTCATATGGAAAAAGCTGTATAACCCGAGGATGAAAGATGGAGACTCTGTGACAGAGCATATGAACGCATTTAACACTACGATAAGCCAGTTATTATCTATTAATATTAAAATTTCGGATGAAGATAAGTGCATTAGTTTGTTTTGTTCTCTACTAGATTCATTGGATAGTCTGGTTGTTGCAGTATGTAGCAATGCAAGTGCCTTTCAGTTTGATGAAATAGTCTCATCCTTATTGTCAGAGGAGATGAGACGAAAAAATATGGAGGGCCAGAATGGTGATGCCTTGTTTGTAGGAGGACGGTTCCATAACAGAAAGAAAATTAAGTCCTTGAGTGGGAGATCTAAATCTAGAGGGAGATCTAAATCTCTAGGAAAACCTGTAAAGGTGTGCTGGAAATGCGGAAAGGAATGGCACTACAAAAGGGACTGTAAATCTAAAGCTCTTGAGAAAGGAAAGGGATCTGATGATGCTCCTTCTGCAGAGGTGAAAACCACTTCAGATGAAGGTGGGGATGTGTACTTGGCTTCTTCTTCAAGTACACATGTAGATCATGAGGCATGGTTGATTGACTCAGGTGCATCCTTTCACTTCACTCCCCATAGAGAGTGGTTCTGCGAGTATGATAAATATGATGGTGGTGATCTCTTCTTAGGGGATGATAGGAAGGCAAGAATACTCGGTCACAGAAAATTCAAGTTGAAGTTACAAGGTGGAAGGATTAGAACACTTTTGGGTGTTCTGCATTTTCTTGCATTGGCCATAAATCTGATTTCTGTAAGCAAGCTGGATGATGCAGGTGTAAAAACAGTGTTCGAGAAAGATACCTGCAAGATGGTTCAGGGAGCATTGGTATTGATGTGGGGAGTTTGGATTGGAACTCTGTACAAGCTTCAAGGTAGCATTGTTATTGATGGGTGCAATAGTTCTATGGTTCCTAAAAGTGGAGCAGAAAATCTAGTGGTCTCTGGAGAAAAGACCATGCTATGGCATCAAAGGCTTGGACATGTTGGAGAGAAGGGACTTTGAATACTTCATGGTAAAGGTATGATAGAAGGTATGTCTAATAGTTCTCTGGATTTTGATTTCTGTGAAACTTGTGTATGTGGGAAGCAGAATCGAGTGAGTTTCTCCTCTGGTGGTAAGAGGACGAAACAAATATTAGAGTTTGTGCACAGTGATGTGTTTGGACCTGTGAAGGTTCCATCACTGGGTAATTCTGTGTACTATGTATCATTTATAGATGACTTCTCAAGGAATACATGGATATATTTCCTCAAGAATAAATCTGAAGTCTTTGATAGGTTTAAAGAATTTAAGGCTTTGGTGGAAAGCCAAACAGAGAAGAAGATAAAGGTGCTCAGGACAGATAATGGTGGAGAGTTTTTCAAGAAGGAATTTGAAGAGTTCTGTAAGAAGTGTGGTATAGCACGGCAGAATACTACTCCATACACACTTGAGAAAAATGGAGTTGTAGAAAGAATGAAGAAGACATTGATGGAAATGGCAAGAATCATGCTCAGTGGTGTCCGGTTAGGACATGAATTCTGGGAAGAGGCAGTGGAGATTGCATGTTACCTGGTCAATAGATCGCCTTCATTAGCGTTTGAGGATAAAACTCCATAAGAGGTATGGACTGGTAAGAAACCCTCTCTTTCACATTTGAGGGTATTTGGATGTGATGCATATGTACATGTTCTAAAGGAGAAAAGACCAAAGTTGGAAAGTAAATATGAAAAGTGCATATTTATTGGATATAAGGATGGTTTAACAAGTTATAAGCTTTGGAACCCAGAAACAAGGAAGGTTGTGTACAGCCGAGATGTGTTGTTTAGAGAGGTGAAAGATGTTATTAAACATGAAGTCCTACCAAATGAAACTGAGAAGATAGAGTTTGAGCTAAAGAAGGAAGAATAAAACTCTACAGTAGAAGAGGAATCAAAAGATGAAGAGCCACAAACTCTGAATGTGAGAAGACTAGTTCGAGAAAGAAGGCAACCATAAAGGTATAGTCCATCTTCTTTCTGTTCAAAATTTTATTTATCTATTATTGATGATGATCCCAGAACTGTGAAGGAAGCAGTAGATTCAAAGGATGGCAAACTCTTGAAAGAGACCATGGTTGATGAAATGACATCTTTGCACAAAAATGAGGTTTGGGATATGGTGGAGTTGTCAGCTGGAAGGAAACCCATTGGCAGTAAATGGGCGTTTAAGAAGAAGATGAACGCAGAAATAAAGGTGGAGAAATACAAAGCTCAGTTGGTAGCAAAATTTTATTCCCAGGTGTCGGGAATTGATTTTGGTGATACTTTTTGTCCTGTTGCCAAGGTAGCTTCTATTAGATGACTTTTATATGTTGTTGTTGCTTTTGATTTTGAGGTAGAATAGATGGATGTGAAGGCAAAATTTCTTCACAGGGATCTAGAAGAAGAGATCTGCATGAAGCAACCTAAAGGCTTTGCGGTGAAGCATAAGAAAGAACTGGTATGCAAGTTGAAAAAGTCTCTGTATGGGTTAAAACAATCACCAAGAATGTGGTATCAGAAATTGATACATTTATACGGGGACTTGGCTTCACCAGAAGCAAAGCAGATCACTGCGTGTATTTTAAATTAATTGGTAATTGTGTTATTTATTTGGTCTTGTTTGTGGATGATATTTTGTTGGTTGGAAATGACAAAGAACTTATCCAAGATTTGACGACCCAATTGTCCTCCAAATTCGACATGAAAAATCTTAGTGTTGCAAACTATATTTTGGGCATGGAAATTAAACAAGATCGGGCAAAGAGGAAGCTCTGGTTAAATGAGAGGAAGTATGTCGAGACAATACTGCAGAGGTTTAATATGCATGATAGTAAACTGATGAAGGTTCCTATTCATGTAGGTGTAAAGTTATATGTTGAATAGTGTCCCAAGACACAAGAAGAGGAAGAGGACATGTCCCGTGTTCCATATGCAAGTGCAGTCAGTAGCCTGATGTATGCAATGGTCTGTACTAGACCAGACATTGCACATGTAGTGGGAGTATTGAGCAGGTTTATGTCAAAACCAGGGAAGGAGCATTGGACAACAATGAAGCGGGTTTTCAGGTATTTGCGTGGCATTAGTGATTATGGTTTTGTGCTACTAAGGAAGTCCAGGATTAGACAGAGTTTTGGACATCCGTGGCTTGGTTGATGCAGACTGGGTTGAAGATTTGGATAAGATAAGATATACAAGTGGGTATGTGTTTAACCTATTTGGAGGTGCAATCAGTTGGATGAATAAGAGACAGTTTGTAGTGGCACTTTTAACTACAGAGGCAAAATACATGGCAGCCACTCATGCAAGAAAAGAAGCAGTTTGGTTGCAGAGATTATGTTCAAGTATGGGGTTAGTACAACGAGATATAAGGATAGACTGTGACATCCAAAGTGCAATTTTCTTGGCAAAGAACCCTGCTTATCATTCAAAGACAAAGCACATTGATGTTCAATATCACTTGGTGAGGGATATGGATGAGGACAAAAAGGTGTTGCTGGTGAAGGTGGACAGCTTGAAGAATACTACAGATGCATTGACAAAGTTTGTGAGCACTGAGAAGTTCTCTTGGTGTAGAGAAACAATGGGTGTTGCTGGGTTGGATCAATGAATAAGGTCTCTATGACCCCCTGTGAAAAGAAAACAACAAGTGGGAGAATGTTGGGTTGTGATATATTCTTTCCACGACTACCCCATGCGCAAGGGGGTTACAGGGAGGGCGAGAGCCCTTCCTGTACGTTGTGACAAGCGTTGCCAGTACAATACCTCAAGAATTTTTTTTTGAACCCTATATTAGGTGGACGGACCTACCAATGGTTTTGTGCATGAGTTTCGCACATGTTTTTGGTCATGATAGTTTACTGTCCATGGTATTTTATAGATCTGGTCAAGGGAACTACGGTTATTTTCTAATCCAGGGTTAATGGATTGGGGTTTAAGGATGCTTCGGTATGTATATATATGTATTGTAACATTGAAGGGAACGTAATGAAAATTTAGTCTAATAGTCCCAATTTTGGGATCCAGGGGAAATCTTTGTGTATATTTGTTTTATGTTTTATGCTCTCACCATTGTTTATTTTCTATTTTTAGAATTAGTATGAAAGCAATTTATGTACAGGGTTAAAACCTACAAAAATGATAATTCAAATATGGTCAACGAGCTGGTCAACCTATCCCAAATAGAAAAGTCAACATTGATTTCAGAATTACCTCCAAACCCTTCTCACATGTGAGAGAGAAGACCTGAAATTCAGATGTATGAATCAATGGAGAGAAGAGAGAGATGCTTGATGTGATGATCCAAAATTATGTGCCTTGACTTGTATTTATAGTCATTAGAGGAGGATAATTTTTCTTCTAGGTCGACTTGGAATTTTGTGCCATTGTGGGTTTTCACTTTAAAAATACATTTTTTCTTAACCAAATTAAATTCTTCCAAGGGAAATTTTGGGCTTCTCTGAATGAGGAATAATGTCTAATGAATGAAATTTATGAGATACAACTTGCCATAGATGGTAGTGGTCACATCTATCCCAATTTTTTTTTATCTTCCCATGTTGACCCTTAAGAGTCATTGTCGCAGAACACTTGCATCCTAATCACTTAAGAAAGATACCACTTGCTATGCAAGGATCACAACCATCTCAAGTCATCTCAACCATTGGCCAGATGGGGAGGAACAATCCCAACAAGCCCAACTTGTGGGTAGGATGCATATTGAGGTATACTTTGTCAATCGTGATAGGGGGAGATACCCAACTTTCCATAAATGGAAAGGATCACACACACTCTATGGTGAGAATAAGCGAGATACTACTTGCCACAAAAGGTAAGGATCACAACCATACTATTGTCCAAAGATCCCTCAACCCCAAGAGCTGTCAAGCTCAATTCATATCCCTGTGAGATCAAAAAGGGGGGAAGAGCATAGCTTAGCGTCCTCTATCAAATAAGATCCTTGCCCAGGAGGGTCACATCCATTAGTCCAAGCTACTCTTTGAACACCAAGAACTTCCATTTCGACAAAGCCTTGGTGAGTATCTTTGTTATCTGATAGTCAGTCAAAATATGATGGAGTCTCACTATTCCTCTCTACACCATGTCTTGAATATAATGATACTTGATCTCGATATGCTTGGATGTTATGTAGCCAACTCACAAAATAGAAGAAAAGATAGATCAACGACTTAAAAAGTAGCCGCTTCGAGGGGGAAACCTCCTTTAGATTACATAAATGAACAATTATTGGATGATACAAATGAAAAGATCTCCTTTCTATATATAGGAGTCTAAGGGGTCACAATATAATCAAATTCTACATAACAATAATAATATAAGGGCACAACAATAACAATAGTGGGCTTCTATGGGGCACAATAATAACAATATGGGGACTACATGGGCACAATAATAACAATAAGGGGGCTACACTAACAATAACAATAAGGGGCTACACTAGTATTATAGGGACCTAACATGCCCCTCTCCTTCAAAAAAGTGTTGTCCTCAACGCTTGAGTAGTTCTGGATGCTTTTGTATAAAATTATCATTCTCCCTTGTGGAATCTACAGCAGGCAAGTTCTTCCATTTGATGAGATACTCTAAAATTGATTGATTTTGTAGCTGTTGGGTTATTGTTTCCATGACTGCTTCAAGTTCCAATATGATTTTTCCTTCCTCATCAAGTTCCAGTAATATTGTTTGAACTGGGAACTTGTCACCTATAACCTTCTTTAAGCATGAAACATGGAAAACTAGGTGCACTCGGGAAGATGCAGGAAGCTCCAATTTGTATGCCATAGTACCAATCTTTTGCAACACCTTGTAAGGACCATATTACTTTGGGGATAATGTATTATCCTTCTTAGCTTGCTCAAGTGACATTTGTTTGTATGTTTGTAGCCATAAAAATACCTAGTCTCCTACATCAAAACTACTTTCGTTGTGATGTTGATTTTCCTGTTGTTTCATTCGATTCTGCGCTAAAGTGAGGTTATCCTTTAAGAGTTGGAGAGTTTGTTGTCGATGCTCGATGTGATTTTCCACTGCTTGAACCTTGGAATTTTCTCTTAAAGATGATGTGATGGATGGTGGATGATATCCATAAAGTGCCATAAATGGGGTCATTTTTGCTACAGTATGGAAGGAAGTGTTATACCACCATTCAGCCAGACGTAACCACTTGACCCATTGTGTTTTTTTATCAGATACAAAGAAACGAAGATATCCTTCCAAACATTTGTTCACTATCTCAGATTTCCCATCATATTGAGGATGATAAGATGAGATATGAGCTAATTGAGTACCCAGACAAGAAAGTAATTATGTCAAAAAATTTCTAGTGAAAATGGGATCTCTGTCGCTTACAATAATCTTTGGGTTTCCATGTAGTTTTTTAATTGTTTCCATAAATTTAGTAGCAATTGTACTCGCTTTAAATGGATGAGATAATGCACAAAATTGTGCATACTTGGTAGGTATATCAACTACCACCATGATTACACTCTTTCCTTTGGACTTGGGTAAACCTATGATAAAATCCATTGAAACCTCCTCCCAATGTTGACTTGGAATGGCTAAATTTTGTAACATACCCTGGGTCTTAATTGTCTCCCTTCGTTTTTTTGGAAAACCAAAAATTCTACCACAAACTTTTGAATATCAGATTTAAGGCCATCCCAAAAAAATTCCTTCTTGACCTTGTGGTAAGTTTTTAAAAATCCCAAGTGCCCTCTTAAGGGAGAGGTGTGCAATTCCAAAAGAATCTTTTGTTTGAGTTGGGAATTCTTACAAATATATAAGCGATCTTTGTACCATAATGAATCATTTTTCTAGCTAAATGTATCAGATGTACTGGGATCTTGCTGCAACTTTTGAATGAGTGTCCACACTTCTTTGTCATTCTTCCATTCATCCCTTACTTTAGTTATCCAATTTGGTTGGATAATAGAAATGACACAAAGTAATGCTTCCACATCCTCATCTTTTCTTGAGAGTGAATTTGCAACAACATTTTGCTTCCCTTTTTTGTAGATGATTTCAAATTCATAACCCAACATCTTTCTAACCCATTTTTCCTGCTCTTCTTGTTGGGTTGTGTTATATTCTTTCCATGACTAACCCACGTAGTGAACTGGGGGGTTAGAGGGGGGGCGGAGCCCCCCCTATCCGGGGGGTTTGAGGGGGGCGGGGAGCCCCCCTCTACGGGGTCTGAGGTAGCGCCCTGGGGAAATTTTTTTTGGACCCTATATTAGTTGGGCGAACCTACCTATGGTTTTCGGTCCATGGTTTTGGATGCGATGGTTTTCGGTCCATGGTATTGGATGCTTCGGCATGTATAAATATGTATTGTAACATTGAAAGGAATATAATGAAAAATCAAGCCGGTAGTCCCGGTTTTGGGATCCAGGGGAAAATCTCTGTGTATATGTGTTTTATGTGTTATGCTCTTGCATTGTTTATTTTTCTGTGATTTAGAATTCATATGCAGGTAATTTCTGTAAGGGGTTAAAACCTACATTTCGTATCAGAGTTGTTTTGGCTTCAAGGGGACGCCTTTGTTGCTGAGGGTTTTCGCTCGAGCTTGTGGTAGACCTTGTTTAGTGGGAGATCTGCGAGATTGATTCTAGTGGTGAAAGAAGATGGCGAGTAGCGGAAAGATAGAGATCGAGAAGTTCAATGGTCAGAGTTTTGAGTTGTGGAAACTCAAGATGGAGGATCTGTTGGTGGATAAAGATCAGTGGATCGCGGTATATCCAGGTACTAAACCAACGGGATTGACCGATGAAGAATGGAAGAAGTTGGATCGGAAGGCAAAGAGCACAATACGATTGTGTGTCTCAGATTCAGTATTGCTGAATGTATCAAGGGAAGCTACGACGAAGGCTTTGTGGGACAAGTTAGGGACTTTGTACCAATCTAAGTCTCTAGTGAATAAACTGTTCCTGCGGAAAAAGTTGTATAACCTGAGGATGAAAGATGGAGACTCGGTGATAGAGCATCTGAACGCATTTAATACTGTGGTAAGTCAGTTAGCGTCTGTTGATATTAAAATTTCAGATGAAGATAAGTGCATCAGTTTGTTGTGTTCTCTACCAGATTCATGGGATAGTCTGGTTATTGCAATAGGTAGCAATGCAACTGCTTTGCAGTTTGATGAAATAGTCTCAGCCTTGCTGACGGAGGAGATGAGATGGAAAAATATGGAGAGCTAGAATGGTGATGCCTTGTCTGTACGAGGATGGTCCCAGAATTGAAACAAAAATAAGTCATTGAGTGGGAGATCTAAATCTAGAGGGAGATCTAAATCTCCAGGAAAACCTGTAAAGGTGGTGTGCTGGAAATGCGGAAAAGAAGGGCACTTCAAAAGGGACTGTAAATCTAAAGCTTCTGATAAAGGAAAGGGATCAGATGATACTCCTTCTGCAGAGGTGAAAACCACCTCAGATGAAGGTGGGGATGTGTACTTGGCTTCTTCAAGTACACATGTAGATCATGAGGCATGGTTGATTGACTCAGGTGCATCCTTTCACGTCACTCCCCATAGAGAGTGGTTCTGTGAGTATGAGAAATACGATGGTGGTGATGTATTCTTAGGAGATGATAGGAAGGCTAGAATCATTGGTCGCGGAAAAGTAAAGTTGAAGTTGCAAGGTGGAAGGGTTAGAACACTTCTGGGTGTTCTGCATATTCCTGCATTGGCCAGAAATATGATTTCTGTAAGCAAGTTGGATGATGCAGGTGTAAAAACAGTGTTCGAGAAGGATACCTGCAATATGGTTCGGGGAGCACTAGTATTGATGCGGGGAGTTCGGACTAGAACTCTGTACAAGCTGCAAGGTAGCATTGTTGTTGATGGGTGCAACAGTTCTGTTGTTCCTGAAAGTGGAGCTGAAAATATAGTGGTCTCTGGAGAGAAGACCATGCTGTGGCATCAAAGGCTTGGACATATTGGAGAGAAGGGCCTTCGAATACTTCATGGTAAAGGTATGGTAGAAGGTATGAGTAATAGCTCTCTGGATTTTGATTTCTGTGAAAATAGTGTATATGGGAAGCAGAATCGAGTGAGTTTCCCCTCTGGTGCTAAGAGGGCGAAACAGATATTAGAGCTTGTGCACAGTGATGTGTTTGGACCTGTGAAGGTTCCATCATTAGGTAAGTCTGTGTACTATGTATCATTTATAGATGACTTCTCAAGGAATACATGGATATATTTCCTTAAGAAGAAATTTGAAGTCTTTGACAGGTTTAAAGAATTTAAGGCTCTGGTGGAAAATCAGACAGAGAAGAAGATAAAGGTGTTGAGGACAGATAATGGTGGAGAGTTTTGCAACAAGGAATTTGAAGAATTCTGTAAGAAGTGTGGTATAGCACGACAGAAGACTACTCCATATACACCTCAGCAAAATGGAGTCGCAGAAAGAATGAACAAGACGTTGATGGAAAGGGCAAGAAGCATGCTCAGTGGTGCCGGGTTAGGACAGGAATTCTAGGCAGAGGTGGTGGATACTGCATGTTACCTGGTCAACAGGTCACCTTCATTAGCGTTGGAGGATAAGACTCCACAAGAGGTATGGACTGGTAAGAAACCCTCTCTTTCACATCTGAGGGTATTTGGATGTGATGCATATGTACATGTTCCAAATGAGAAACGAACCAAGTTGGATAGTAAATCTGAAAAGTGCATCTTTATTGGGTATAAGGATGATTTAAAGGGTTATAATCTTTGGAACCCAGTCATATGGAAGGTTGTGTACAGCCGAGATGTGGTGTTCAGAGAGGTAAAAGATGTTATTAAACATGAAGTCCAAGCAAAGGAACCTGAGAAGATAGAGTTTGAGCTAAAGGAGGAAGAATCAGACTCTGCAGCAGAGGAGGAATCAGAAGATGAAGAGCCACAAACACCGGTTGTGAGAAGATCAGTTCGAGAAAGAAGGCAGCCAGAAAGGTATTTTCCTTCTACTTTCTGTTCAAATTTTGCTTTGTCTGTTACTGATGATGATCCCAGAACTGTGAAGGAAGCAGTAGATTCAGAGGATGGAAAACTTTGGAAAGAGGCCATGGTTGATGAAATGGCATCTTTGCACAAAAATGAGGCTCGGGATCTGGTGGAGTTGCCGGCTGGAAGGAAACCCATTGGCAGCAAATGGGTGTTTAAAAAGAAGACAAATGCAGAAGGGAAGGTGGAGAAATACAAAGCTCGGTTGGTAGCAAAAGGTTATTCCCAGGTGCCCGGAATTGATTTTGGTGATATTTTTTCTCATGTTGCCAAGGTAACTTCTATTAGGTTACTTTTATCTGTTGCTGCTGCTTTTGATTTTGAGGTAGAACAGATGGATGTGAAGACAACATTTCTTCACAGGGATTTGGAAGAGGAAATCTACATGAAGAAACCTGAAGGCTTTGCGGTGAAGGGTAAGAAAGTATTGGTATGCAAGTTAAAGAAGTCTCTGTATGGGTTAAAACAGTGACCAAGGATGTGGTATCAGAAATTTGATACATTTATACAGGGACTTGGCTTCACCATAAGCAAAGTAGATCACTGTGTGTATTTTAAATTAATTGGTGACCATGTTATTTATCTGGTCTTGTATGTGGATGATATGTTGCTGGTTGGAAATGACAAAGAAATTATCCAAGATTTGAAGACCCAATTGTCCTCCAAATTCGACATCAAAGATCTTGGTGCTGCAAACTATATTTTGGGCATGGAAATTAAAAGAGATCGGGCAAAGAGGAAGCTCTGGTTAAACCAGAGGAAGTATGTCAAGACAATACTGTAGAGGTTTAATATGCAGGATAGTAAACCGGTGAAGGTTCCTATTCTTGTAGGTGTGAGGTTATCTGTTGAACAGTGTCCCAAGACACAAGAAGAGGAAGAGGACATGTCCCATGTTCCATATGCGAGTGCAGTCGGTAGCCTGATGTATGCAATGGTTTGTACTAGACCAGACATTGCACATGCAGTGGGAATATTGAGCAGGTTTATTTCAAAACCAGGGAAGGAGCACTGGACAACAGTGAAGCGGGTTTTCAAGTATTTGCGTGGCACTAGTGATTATGGTTTGTGCTACCAAGGAAGACCAGGATTGGACATAGTGTTGGATGTTCGTGGCTTTGTTGATGCAGACTGGGCTGGAGATCTGGATCAGAGAAGATCTACAAGTGGGTATGTGTTTAACCTATTTGGAGGTGCAGTCAGTTGGATGAGTAAGAAACAATCTGTAGTGGCACTATCAACTACAGAGGCAGAATGCATGGCAGCCACTCATGCAAGCAAGGAAGCAGTTTGGTTGCAGAGATTGTGTTCAAGTATGGGGTTAGTATAGGGATCTATAAGAATAGACTGTGACAGCCAAAGTGCAATTTTCTTGGCAAAGAACCCTGCTTATCATTCAAAGACAAAGCACATTGATGTTCAGTATCACTTTGTGAGGGATATGATAGAAGACAAAAAGGTGTTGCTGGTAAAGGTGGACACCTTGAAGAATACTGCAGATGCATTGACAAAATCTGTGAGCTCTGAGAAGTTCTCTTGGTGTAGAGAAACAATGGGCATTTCAGGGCTGGAAAAATGATTAAGCTCTCCTGTGGCCCCCTGTGGAAAGAAAACAACAAGTGGGAGATTGTTGGGTTGTGTTATATTCTTTCCACGACTAACCCACGTAGTGAACCGGGGGGTTAGAGGGGGGGTGGAGCCCCCCCTTCGTTGCGCTGATTGCGCAGCGGGGGGATCACAGGGGGGGCGGGTAGCCCCCCTCTACAGGGTCCGGGGCAGCACCCCGGGAAATTTTTTTTTGGACCCTATATTAGGTTGGGCGAACCTACCTATGGTTTTCGGTCCATGGTTTTGGATGCGATGGTTTTCGGTCCATGGTATTGGATGCTTCGACATGTATAAATATGTATTGTAACATTGAAAGGAATATAATGAAAAATCAAGCTGGTAGTCCTGGTTTTGGGATCCAGGGGGAAATCTCTGTGTATATGTGTTTTATGTGTTATGCTCTTGCATTGTTTATTTTTCTGTGATTTAGAATTCGTATGCAGGTAGTTTATGTACGGGGTTAAAACCTACACTTCTAAAGATAATATTTGTTCCAAAAAGTATTTAAGACTATCATGATTTGTTTTTACCTTGAAGTGTCTTCCCATTAGGTAAGGTCACCATTGCTTTAGCGCATTTAGTATTGCCAACATTTCCTTCTCATAAATAAGTTTGTGTAAATACTTTCCTTTGATTGGACGACTTTCAAAAGTAATGGGTCTTCCTTCTTGCATTAAAACAACACCAATTCCATTTCCCGAGGCATCACATTCCACAATAAAGGTTTTTGTGAAGTCTATCATAGCTAAGCTAGGTGCTTGGCACATTTCCTCTTTAAGATGTTCAAAGGGCTTAGTTGCTTCTGGAGTCCAAGAAAATGCATCTTTCTTCAGTAATTTTGTTAGAGGCGTTGCTATTCTCCCATAATTCTTAACAAAATTATGATAACACCCCATCAGCCCGAGAAATCCTCGAAGATGCTTTATGGTTGTGGGGATTTTCCATTCCTTAATGGATTTAATTTTGCTAGGGTCTACCTTAACATCCTCATGAGATACAATATGACTCAGATATTCCACCTCCTATACTCCAAAGAAACATTTGGAGGTTTTTTCATATAATTGTTTCTCCTCTAATAGTTTGAGCACCCTGTCAACATGTTGAACACGATCCTTCCAAGATTTGTTGTAGATTAGTATATCATCAAAAAATACAAACACAAATTTTCTAAGGAAGGGTTTGAAACGGAATTCATCAAACCTTGAAATGTAGAAGGTGCATTAATAAGACCAAAAGGCATGAACAAAAATTCTTAATGACCCTCATGAGTTCTAGATGTTGTTTTCAGAATGTCTTTAGTCTTCATTCAAATTTGATGATATCCTGAACGAAGATCCAACTTCGTGAAGTAAATTGCTCCATGTAATTCATCCAACGATTCATCAATGATAGGGATGGAAATTTATCTTTAATAATGAGCTTATTGATCTCCCTACAATCCGAACACATACACCATGATCCATCCTTCTTATGCACCAATACTATTGGAGAAGATAAAGAACTTTGCTTAGGTTGAATCATACCGATCTCTAACATTTCTGCAACCATACGTTTAATTTCACTCTTTTGGGCATATGGATATCTGTAAGGCATGATGTCTGGAGGAATACTTCCTGGAATAAAATGAATAACATGATCATGATCACGAATAGGTGGGAGGCCTTTGGGATTCTCAAATACCTTGGAATGATTGTCCAAGACTTTTTGGAGATCTGGAGAAATAGATGATTTCACTGTTTGAACTTCTAGTGAGCATAATTGTGTAATTACGCCCCGTTGTTATTTCTTTAGAAGTTTTTTCATGCCATTAGAGGTGATTATCTTTCCCAGTTTCCCTGCGATACCCCAATTCAACTTCCTTTCCTTCCCAAAAAAATTTCAAGAAAGGTTCTTGAAAATTAAAAGCTATCGTACCCTAAGATTGTAACCATTAGGATCTTAGTACGACATCAATACCACCCATTGGAATGGAAAGCATTGGACTATTCAATAAATATTCCCCCATGGTTAGCTTGATATTATGGCACTTTCCAGAGCAATTTATAGTTCTTCCATTTGAAACCATCACTTGACACTATGGTGCTAGATATATGAAGCAATTCAATTCCTTGGATATCTTACAATGAATAAAATTATGGGTACTACCCAAATCAATCAACACTATTACCTTTTTCTTCCCAATATGTCCTTCTATACTGAGAGTTTGAGGAGTGCTAATTCTTGCCAATGCATTACAATATATGGTCGGATTCATTTCTTCTTTCTTTAGGTTGGTTCCTGGTGTATATCCTCTTCTTTTGACGTTTCTTGTTCCTTTTCTTCCTCCTCTTCACAATCTATGTAAAATAATTTTTTCTCAGCACACTTATGAGCTTTAGTGTATTTGCTATCACAACTGTAACAAAGCCATTTTTCTCTTTTTTCTTCCAATTGTTGTGGTGTCAACCTTGTAGGTTGTGGAAGACTAGTAGCAACAACACTTCCATATTTATAGTTGTGAGTTGTATACTTCCTTGTTGCCATAATTTTGCTTTCAACTTTTCTTGCCACCCTGAATGTCTTCTCCAATGAATCAAGTTCCCAAAGGTGAACCTCATGTTGGATGTTATCCTTTAACGTCCCTATGAAGACATCAATCCTATGTTCATCTTGAATATCATTTACCCTTATATTCAATTTTTGGAAGTCCTCAATATGCTCCACCATTGAACCCATTTGTTTGAGATTTATCAATTGGCTAAAGAAGGTGTTTTTCTTTGTATCCTCATAATGTGCTATCATTTCCTCCATAAAAATTAACCAAGTGCTAAGTGGTTTACGAGAACAAAGCCATCGATACCATACAAAGTGATTTGGTCCTAAATATAAAGTTGCAATGTGTACCTTTTGTGAGTGTTGCACATTATGGAGATCAAAATATTGTTCCATTTGTAGTATCCATGTTACTGGATCCTTGCCATCAAACTTCCTCATATTGATCTTTGGAATATGGTGGGTCTTCAATCCAACATTATAGTCTATGAAATCATGATTAACATTTCTTTTGTTCTCATCATGAGTTTCATCTAATACCTTTTCGCCATTAGGAAGCATTTCTTGTAGCAACTTTGTCAAACCTTCATGTCTTCTTTTAAACCATCCTTCAAACCTTCAATTTATGATTTTACTCCATCCTTCAAATCTTCCATGTATGATTTTAAACCATTCTTCAAACCATCCATCTTAGATTCCATTTCATTTTTGGTTACTCTTTGCGAGAGCGAAATTTGTTGCACTTGGTCTCGTAATTTTGATATATCATGTCACATTTCTTCCTCTTCTTCATGCATCATAGTAGATCTTTCTAGTTTCTTACTAGGTATTTCCTTTTTCTTGCTTCGAGTCATTTTGGAATCAAACAATGACTCATGTAATTTAAAAGAAAAAATACACACATTTTTCTTTCTTTGTAGGAGCTCGATATTAAATATGTTGTAGCTTTGTAATTTCGGATCTCCAAGGTCTGAAATTTTGTCTTGTGGTATCCCTCTGAGTCTTCTTTCCAACCCCACAAGTTAGAACAAGATTGTATTCTTCAGCAAAGAGTTATGCCCGATCTCCCACGATGACCTGATTATAGACTAGTTCAGTAGAGTGAACTTGTATGGAGTGCCACGTGTCAATGTTTTGACCTTTGGCCCTAAAAACACTACAAAGGAAACTAGAGTCTGTGCACTTTCAGTCACTTTTTACTAAATTCAAATATGATGCTTGGAGATAAAGTTATGACAATTTTCGCTAGGTCGTCTGTTTGAGATTGAATTTTGGAGCCTACAAAATCCCTAACTTCCTCAGATCATATATCTGAGAATATAGTGAACCAAGCTTTGAAATTTTTACACAAATTTCACCACAATTTTGGCTCCACATGTTCAAAATTTCAGCTTCTGAAACTTCGTAGAAAAAAGTTTATAGCAAAAATACCAAGATGACCTGTTTGAAGCAGCGAAACCCTAAAATCCAAAGCTCTGATACCAAATGTTATGCACCCAGCTCACAAAATAGAAGAAAAGATAGAGCAATGACTTGAAAATTAGCCTCTTCAAGGGGAAACCTCATTTACGTTACATAAATGAACAATTCTTGGATGATACAAATGACAAGACCTCCTTTTTATATATAGGAGTCTACGGGGTCACAATATAATTAGAGCCTACATAACAATAATAATGTAAGGTCACAATAATAACAATAGTGGTCATTTATGGGGCACACTAATAACCATATGGAGACTACATGGGAACAACAATAACAATAAGGGGGCTACACTAACAACAAAAATAAGGGGCTACACTAGTATTATAGGGACCTAACATTGGACTTGTCATGAAATATGGGATTCTTTGCCAATCAGAACCCACTCTTGTTGTCACAATATATCACGGTCGTATCCAATACCTAATTAAATAGATCTCTAAATAGCTTTCTCAAACGAATTGCCTCACAACTAGCCATGTTAGTAGCAATGTACTTTGCCTCGAACACACTTAAAGCTATGGAATTTTGTTTCCTACTCATCCAAGATATTATAACATACCCCAGGCTAAAGTAGCACACTTATGTGCTCTTCCTGTTAATAACATTTCCATCCCAATCAACATCAGTGTACCCATGAAGTCACACATCACCGACAGTGTGTCTCAAACCAAGGTTAATAATCCCATGCAAATATCTCAATATGTGTTACACAACAACCTAATGTTCATGAAGGGGCTTAGTCATGAATTGACTCAAAGTGTTGATTACAAAGAATATGTTTGGACGAGTATTCATAAGGAAAAATAATGCCCCAATCAGTTGTCAATATTCAGAGGGGTTCGCCAAGTTAAGTCCAACAATGTCTCCACATAACTTCTTAAAGTTCATCTCCATTAGGGTGGCCAAGGATTTGCATTATGTCATTCCAAATCTTTCCAATAGTTTCACGACATATTTTCCTTGAGAAAGGAAAATCTCTTTGGGTCTCTGTCAAACCTCTAATCCCAGGAAGTAATGGATCATGCCAAGATTCATCTCGAACTGAGAGGCCAACTCCCTTTTATACCCTAGCATCAAGGGCTCAATATCTGTCAAGAATAGATCATCAACATATAAAACCAAAATCAAAGGCATACCTTGGACCAGTTTGAAGTAGAGGTTAGGGTCAACACTACTTCTCGTGAGTCCAAGCTTCACTAGGTAATTGTCAATATGGGCATACCAGGCTCTAGGGGCTTTATTCAAGCCATATAATGCATTATTCAACCTGTAAACATGAGTCTTTTGTTTCTTCACTTCAAATTCCTGAGGTTGCTCAACATATACTTCTTCCTGTAGTATGCCACGAAGAAATGTCATCTTTACATCCATCTGGTGAAGATTCCATCCTTGATTAGTAGTAAGGGAAACAATCGATCTAATGGTGGTTTAGCAAGCAACGAGAGAATATATCATCATAATATTCTCCCTCTTTCTAGGAGAAACCTTGAGCCATGAACCTTGCTTTATACTTCTCAATGCTTCGATCAACTCCATGCTTGATTTTGTATAGCCATTTTGAAGTCACGACACATTTTCCTTTATGTCTTAGAACAACATTACATACATCATTCTTCATAATTGATTCATATTCTTCAACCATTGCATCCTTCCAAACTTTCTCTTTTACTACTTCTTCAAAGGTGGGAGGTTCAACCTATATGATGGAGCTCATAGCTACAACATATCCTTGATATCGATAGGACTTCTTACTTTCTCTGAAGTTCCCTTTGGCAGGAACATGTCTCTCAGCATCCTGTGATGTATCATGAAGCCACAATGGTCTCTTCCTGGTAGGGGGGATCACATGGAGGGCGATCCAAAGGGTCCATAGGCTCCATGGGATCATCAACAATGTAATTCTTAGATTCTAACACAGAAGGACCTTCTAGTAGGTCCATATCATCATCTTTATTTTTAGTAGGAGGTGGAGGAACGTCCCTTACTTTTCCAAGGGAAACATATTCATCGAAAGTTATATCCCTACTAAAATCGATCTTCCATTGACCACACACACACACACACACATATATGTTATAAATTCTTCTGAATTTTCACAGTATCCAATGAACGCACCTTTCTTTCTAGTGACTTCTAGCTTGTTCTGCTTGTCCTTCAGTACATGGAAATATATGGGGCAACCAAATATCCTAATATTTCCAATGTAGGGCTTCACTCCTGTGAATGCTTCTTCGAGAGTATTGTTATCCAAAGCTTGATGAAGAACCTTGTTTTGTACATAAACCATTGTATTTGTAGCTTCTCCCCAAAGGAACTTTGACAACTTTTAATCATGCAACATGGCTCAATAAACTTCCACAATGGACCTTTTCTTTATTTTAGGCACTCCATTCTACTCAGGATTATAAGGTACAATAGTTTCCTTCTTGATTCTAGCTTGCTTGCAAAAGTCAACGAACTCATTTGATGTATATTCTCCACCATTGTCATACCTAAAGACCTTGATTTTCATCCATGTTTTATTTTCTATCAACACCTTGAAGTCCTTGAACAAGTCAAAAGTCTCATCCTTATGCCTCAAGTAGTATATCCATGTATTCTTGGAGAAATCAGTAATAAATGTTATGGAGTTAAAATGGCCACCAAGAGAGTGCATTAGCATGGGTCCACATAGGTCATAATGAATGAGTTGAAGAATACCATCGGTCTTGTTCTTGATGGAGGGGAATGGTCCCCTTGTCTTCTTTCCACTGGCACACCTCAGTCATACTCCATCATGAATATCTTGAACATTAGGTATCCCAAAGACTAACTTCTTCATTTTTAGTAGGTCTTCATAATGTAGATGTGCCAATTTTCGATTGCCATAACTCACTTTGATGATTTCCATCACGGACCATTTCCAGCAAAGGTCTTTCATTTACTCTAAAGAGTCCTTCAACTCTAGATCCTAAGGTAAAGGCATACCTCATAGGGTATTCCATAGGTAAGGTAAGAACCTTTCCTCTTATGAAATATACTCTCATTCCTTTATCTTCCATGGTAGATATAGATACCAAATTCTTCTTTAATCCTGGAATGTATATGACATCATGAAGAAGAATAGATTCCACAGAGTCTAAATGAATTTGACGAAACCAAAACCCTTCAAAGGATGAGTAGTGTTGTCCCCAATAATGATTTTCAATTATGTCTCCCTCTCAACCAGGTTTGAGAGGACTTCCTGATATCCAGAGAAGTGTTTAGAAGCCCCACTATCTACCAACCAACCATCATATGAATATAGAGGGGAAGAATTAAAAAAGGAAAAAAGAAGAATATATTTAGATTGACTGACAACTACATTATTTTCATACATGTAGTTCCTTGACCTCTTTTAAGGATGATGGCCTTCTTCACGATCATTCCTTACATCTCTTCTTCTTCTATTATCTCGTCCTCTTCGATCATCTCTTCTTCTTTGATCATCTCCTCTTCTTTGATCATCTCCTCTTCTTCTATTATTTAACCTGCTATTGTTGAAGCCACGATTGTTGTTGTACCTTGACCTTGGATCATTATTCTTTTCCCGACAATCTTGAGCATAGTGGCCAAACATGTGACAATTATAACATTCAATCTTTGACATATCCACGTCCCTTCTTATTCTTCCGTTAGCATCCCTGAATGTTGGAGCAGGATTCTTTGTATTAGATGGACCTCCTCTACCTCTCCTTTTCTTGTCTTGAGTGACAAATGTAGATGGGTCTCCTTCTTATTTCTTGTGAATCCTCCCTCTAGAGATCATCTTAGTTTCCTCTTGAGTGCATTTTCCAACCAACTCATCAAATGTTGGAAATTAATTATTGTTGCTAATAGAAGTGATGAAGGTTTCCCAAATAGGAGGAATACCTTGTAGAGTGACCATCACCAACTCTTTATTAGATAGTCTACAATTGACCCCTTAGTTGGGATACCCTCAAGACATAGGACTGCACAAATTCCCCCTTATTCATCTTCAATTCTTTGAGTTTATTCTTCAAGGAGAGGATGTGGTTCAAGTTATTGACTTGATACATCCCAACCAACTTATCATAAATGTCCTTATATTTCTTCAGGCTACCAACATAAACAAGTAAATTATCTTGCAAACCATCAATGAGAGTTTCCTTAGCTTTGATATGACCATTCTTGTACTTGAACTTGGTGGCAACAAGGGCATTCTTCAGAGGCTCAGGAAATTTTCCTTCCGCATATTATAGGACATTGTTTTCATCCAATATCACTTCTAACCTAATCTTTCAATCTGCAAAATTGAAGAGTCACCCATCTTCTCAGAGTCCTTGAAGAAAGAGGTAGCCATCTTGATCAAATTAGATGGGCTCCTTTAGCTTATTCCAAATATGATTGCTTTAGTCACTTGTCTCTTTTGGGCTTGTCTTCACCTTGGCTTTAATACCATGTTAATTTTACACTGTTCTATGTTGATATAATCACTTCAACCCAATTATCTTCTTCAATTAGCGATCTTTTCAAAGCAATTCAATCTTCCAATGACCAATAACAATTGTAGATAGAATAGTAAATGAAATGTACAATAAGTGATAATCAAGGGCAATAACAAGAGACACCAAATTTAGTCAGAGACTAGGGGAAAACCCCACAAGGGGGAAAATCCTTTCAAATTCTTCTTCTTATTAGATTGTCATAAAATCTTCAACAAAGAGTACACTGTTCCAAAATTTTCAACAAAGAGTCAAAGTTAATCTTTGACTATTTGATCCAGGTGGCTCGAGAGACACACAAAGGACAAAAAGGGCTTATGAAAGCTCAAAAACCAAAGTGATCAGAACGTTGTCGAACTAGGACTAGAGCGTAGATCTCATCGTCTTGATTGCGGCAGTGTGAACGGTTCGTCAATTCGAGCTCGTATGAGGGAGAACGAACCAGTCAAAGTTGGGTTGTGGGCCAGGTTTAAGTGTCCTACAATTTGACCGACCTCGGGGCATGAAACCTAGCTCCCGAAATAGGTCGAAATTATGGCCTCGTTAATTTTCCAATATCCCTTATTTTCTAAAGGTTTAAAAATCTCCCCATATGCCCAATAAAATAAAATAAAAATAGATATTACGGTGGCGGGCCACCAAACCCAAAACTATTACATGCCAAAATATTATTGTTAAAAGGCCGATGGGCCATGACCCCCGCCGTCCTAACCACAACATTAACAATAATAAATCATTACATGGCTCGGAGGCCATCACCCCTCCGAGCCCTCCAAACCTCCACCATGTAACACATACATATTAGGGCGGCGGGTGGGCCACCTTCGGTGGACCCGGCCCACGCCCCCACACATTAACAAAAAACAGTACCATGTAAGGGCCGATGGTGGTGGGGCTTGAACCCGCCTTGCCGGTGTGGCCAACCCGCCTCCTGGGCACCCTCACGTAACCAAACTTTAATGCACCACGATACCCCTCGTACCATATTGTGACTCCTATATTGTTTGCCGACGGAGGTTAAGGGGCGGGCCGCCCAAGGCGGACCCGACCCCATCAATAACTAAATGCGACTACCAAAAATTGAAATGCAGGTATATTAAAGGATTTTGTGGTTAAAAAAAGGGAGGAGTTGGGATTTGACCACCCAACCTCCTCCCCCCCAATTCAGGATTCCAAACCAACTCCTCTACAACCACTTTATTGAATAATCCACCCAAGAAAATTTATATAAACATTCACTTCACCAGTGCGCCCAAGCAGATGGAGGGACCAGGAGCGGGCACAGAAAAAGAGGTAGAATATTTTTTTATTTTTAATGCAGGTGGAACCATGAATGAGCAAAATTTCCAAGAGGGTGAAATTTTTGCAGTGTCCAAATTGGAAAAACTTTATGTCGATCTTACACCTCTCAACGACACGAACCCGATGGTGCAGTCAGTTTCCTGATCTGAGCAGTTGATTTGCAGAGGACTCAGAGGAGGGAACCTTTGAGGAATCTAGGGGGAATCTAAAAGATTCCTTGAGACCCAGATTTCCACTTTCTCAGAATTCAGAAATTTGACAATCGATTTTACGCTATTCGACGCCACAAATCTGATGGTGCGTTTAAATTTTCCATTTGCTCATTCTATTTTTCGGCCACTTTTCTAAGTTGCAGGTGTTAGCATTCATGTGCGAGCAGCCATTTTCATGCGATTCGATGTTGTGAGATCGTTGGTCCGAACAGGTTCATCAGTTTGACATCCTTTTCTTCAGATGGCCCTTGGATGTGAGGTATATGTAGTGTGTTCATGTACTTCTTTTGATATGCATTGTGCTGCACAGATCCCTGTTTGATGCTTGATGTGGGATCTTGTTTCTTACTCGATTTCATGATTCCTACTTGATGTGACGCGGAATCATCTGTGTGATGTACTTGTTGTCATGATTTGTCATGTTGTGTTTTGAGATCCCTTTATTGTATGTTGATGGGATACTCATGTTGTCGTCATGTATGTTTGCATTGAGATCCCTTTTATGCCATGTGGGCGGGATGCTCATTATCATCATGCATGAGTTTGTGTCATATTGATAGGAGTCCTTTTTGACTGAGAGTTCCTATAGCAGAACATATCTTGGAGCCACTCCTGCGTGAGGGAATTTTCCTTGTATGATAGTGACATCACCTCTTATGTACATCATCACTATTGACAACACTTAATGCAGCGACCTGCACCATCTTGACATCGGGGCCCAGAGACGTAGTCTCTCCTGGACGAACTCCGTTATCAACGGCTTATGTTTTCATGTGTTGATGATTGTCATGTTCCTCTTCTATACAACATGCAGATTTATTCATTAATGGTCTTTTAAAAATGCAATTTAACACATCACAGAAGTAAAAGTTCTTGTAAGGGTCCTTTGTCACACCCAAACCTGGATCACTATCCAACCAAGTCAACCAAATAATATCAAATGATGAGCTAATAGTCAAATTTGTCCCAAGTCAAATTTGGTAAAATTCAAAGTCTACAATTTTGTTAAAGTCAATAGTAGTCAAATGTGCCCTAACTAGTCCAATAATCAAAGGTCAAACTAGTCTCTGAGTGCTAGACTAATAGTCAAAGTATTTAGCCTCCAATGTTGGTCAAAGTTATCCAAAAACAATCCAAGAATACTCGGTCAAAAGTGAGAGAAAAAATTTTGTCACAACTTCAGCTGGTCCATGGTTAATGCAAGTGAAAGTCTTGCGGTCAATGCAGGTCAAAGTCCTATGGTCAATGCAAGCCAAACTGCATATATTTTCACAATCTTTGTGCCAATAATTGTGGCCTCCTCAAACAGACCCAAATTTTGTCTAACCAAGTCAAAATTATAATTCAAAGATGGTCAACGAGTTGGTCAACCTGTTCCAAACAAAAAAGTCAATGTTGATTACAGAATTCCCTCCAAACCCTTCACAGATGGGAGAGAGAAGACCTATAATTTTAGATGTATGAAACAATGGAGAGAAGAGAGAGATGCTTAATGTGATGATCCAAAATGATGTGCCTTGACTTGTATTTATAGGCATTGGAGGAGGGCTAATTTGTCTTCTAGGTCAATTTCGAATTTTGTGCCATTGTGGGTTTTCATTTTAAAAATATATTTTTCCTTAACCAAATTAAATTCTTCCAAGGGAAATTTTGGTCTTCTCTAGATGAGGAAGATTGTCCAATGAAGGGAATCTATCCCTAAGCTACCAAATTAATTGATCCGGATTTAAACAAGAATGCAACAAATTACAGATATAACCATACATATAGAAATGCAACAGAAATAATACTTCATTTCATTACTGTAAAATACTGAAATATGCGTACAAACAGAAATGGAAATAAACTAGCTATGGCGATGGTAGCTTATCTCTAAGAAGAGATGTGGTGGCTACATGCCTCTGAACTTTGTTACAATGAGGCTTGAAGGCCTATTTATTATTGAGAAACAATGGAAAACCCTAAACATATAAAATCCTAACCCTAGAAGATGAAACGCCAAACTATGGGCCCCGTTTGGGTAAATTGGTACATCAACTTCCCGGGGTCGTAACTTTGGCATACGATCTCCCTTTGATGCGCACAATATCACATTTGAAAGATGTATATCAGAACTACAACTTTGGGAAGAGCAACATCAATCCATGGACCCATGTTGCTCCCAGTTTTCCCAAAAAAAGTCGTTTAGGGCCTCAAAACGACTCTGGAAGTTCAGGACCCGAAAAACTACTAAAAATAGTAAACTGTGCTCCAATTAAGGAAACTGAAAAGCTAAAGAAACAATGGTGGGGGTCCAAGTGGACTTGGTGGGTGGCCACCAATATCCACTTGGATCATTCCTCCCCCCCTTAGGAAGCAATGGTCCCCATTGCGTTGAGTTCCTCCATGAGATGAGGAAACTTCTGCTGAACTTGGTCCCTTGTGAGCCACTTGCCCTGGTGACTAAAAACCGTGTGCAAAAAACCACAAAAAAAATTGATGCAAAAAACTACCCAATTTTTTTTGAGAGCTCTGCACCCAAATGTTTTGGTAAGGGGGATACCACCCCTCCTTGTGAACCCCCCCCCCAAACTATGCTCAACGCATACAAATTGTGCACGGGGATAATTTTTCAAAGAATATAATACATACACAACACATTGTCATTTTCAACATTACTGACTTTATCTATAGCTATTTTTATTTATACACTTTTTGCTATCATGTTTCCTTACCCCATCCTCTTTGCACATATTATTGGTTTTGCTAAAAGTACTCTAATTTCCATCTTGTTTTAAAATATATTTTTCTTTGGCTAACTCATTTATTTTTATGCATTTCCTTGTATTGAATGACATTTCTCCCATTTACTTCCCTATTTTTTTGCGATTGGGGTAGTGTCAACCTAAATTTGGTGGAGGAGGGGGTCTCATTTCATGTGTGTGATTTAATGCCAAATATTGCCATTTCGAACCACTTTCACACTTGGATAAGGAGGAAAATGATTAAAATATAGTTGGATAGGCTTGGTGTCCCTTCACTGTTGAAAAAAAGGAAGAGATGAACCCATGATTAGAAATAAGAAGAGGTTGAAGTGGAGTAACTCAACAAAGGAGTCTCATTTAAATATGAAGAAACATATGGGTCATGCTCCATTATCCCCAAAACTTGAGGATGACAAGAGAATGAGAATAGAAGAGGAGGATGTAGATTTAGTTGTAGTTGCAATGAATCTCCAATTAACATAGTGGATACCATCCTTAGTTGGCACTTCGTATAATACTTGTTAGCCATCCAACAACCAACAAGATATCATTTAGTATCTTAAAGAACAAAATAAGAAACTAGAGAAGGAATTAGAAGATATTAATTAGACTCATATTAAAGACCTGTAGAAGAAAGAAGAGGAGATTCAAAGTTTGAAACAAAAATTAATCAAGGTAAGGGAGGTAGTTATAGAGGTGTCAATATAGAAGCCATCATCTATTATAACATATTTTGCCACAATTATCCTGAAATGTAGTTTTAGGCTTGGGCAACATATCCCTTTCCCTTGGACATAGTTTTTTGTCCCAAAAGTTCTTAAAATTTACTTTTTGAGAATGCCTATCTATTCCTATTCTAACATAAAGTGTACATACGTGAGTTGCCCACATACAAAGCATGTGTATACATGGTTCCTTTGAAAGCAACCCACGTATGCCTACAAAATTCGCTAAAAAAATAAATATGCACATTTTAGTGCTTTTTTGGGTGGGGTTTACAGGTTAGATTGGAGTTCACTTTTATAGCCCATGCCATAATTGTTAGATGATCCAAAAATACTTTATTATCATAGGTTATAAAATTGAAATAAAATAATTATTAATTTAAGAAATTAAATTAATAATTATTCTAGAATGATTAATTATTTTAGAGACAATTAGAATTAGTATATTGTTGTAACAAGATATGACTCTCCAAATGTGTCGTATCTTAGGCTCTATTATAGGAGATTAGTTAGCTAGTTGGTTTGAATAGCATTTATTGTAAATGGACACTTGTTATTTAATAAGTGCTCCATAATTAGAGGTAGTTAGGACATGGAGCTTATAAATAGCTCATTGCAAGAGTGTTTGGTTGTTCGGGTGTAAGCTCTTGCAAATCAATTATGTAATTGTTTTTTTCTGATTAATAAAATTACGTGTCTGAGGACACTTCTGCCATTATTGTGGTATCAGAGCTATGGTAATGCTGCAGTTGATTTGAGAAGGAGATTCCAGCAGTTGATTTGAGGAGGAGATTCCAGCTCTATCAGATCCTGGAAAAACTCAACTCCGTTGAAGTGCTCAGCAATTGGTATGAAATTTGTCAAAATTTTGTTCAAAAGAGAAAAATTTTATTGATTTTAGTTTTTTCAAATCTGAAAATCAATTTTTTTGAGGCTATTGAAAACCAATTCAAATTTGTAAGTTGAATGTAAGAGGGCGCAGAGCTATGTTTTAAATCTCCGTTGGAATTCAATTGAAAATTGTTATGTTTCAAATAGCATTGATTTAGTTTGAACAGCGTGGAGAGCTGCAAACTGTTTGAATCCAAACTCGTGTTGCTCTGTTGACTGGTTGGGATAGCGTGAACAACGTGGAGAGAAATCCAACTTATTTGTTTAGTGTTGTGTAAAGAACACCGAGACCGAGAAATCTGTAAAGTGCAGGAAGACGAGGTAAGAAATAACATCTATTTCTGTTTGTTGCTATCAGCGTAGAGGAATTGTAAGTTAAAGGAGCAGGAAGTGAATGCGTGTTCACCATCTAGTAAACGGGTAAGTATAAAGTGCCAACAGTTTACCCCCTGCGAGCCGAGGCCGCCGGGTGACTGCCAGGGATATATGGCCCGATTTTGATAAGTTCTCTGAGTTTATTAATGGAGGTGCTGCGGTGGAGTCCTTTGATGTCAGCGTCAATAGTTTGAGGGTTCACGTTATTGAGAGAGGACGCTATTTGGTTGGGATTTCGAGTGCTGTAAGCAGGCAATGACGCTTGTTTTTGCTTTAGAGTTTAACAGAAAAGAAGAATTTGTGGAGGTGAATTTAGCAGCAGTCGCAACTGCGCTAAAAGTGAGAGTGACGGCTACAAGATCTTGAACTAAGGGGATCCCAGGTAATAGTAAGAAATACAAGCTTACAAGTTTGTGTGAAATTCTATACAGCATTAGAAGGTTGCAAATCTCAACTGCAGTTCCGAACAGCAAGTGGTGCTAAATCAGGAACATTCAAATCCAGATCCAACCATCCCTTCAGGCGCATGATCTCTAAATAGTGGTCATCAGGTCTTATAGGACGTGGACAATGCTTTGGCTTTTTGACAATTTATATGTAATTTGGAAGGTATATTCAGTTCTCTGAACGCTGTTGACAGTGCTTTGGCTTTTTGACAATTTATATGTAATTTGGAAGGTATATTTTACTTGCGTAATAAGTGTTTTTTTGGGAGAAATAAGGTGAGCTTTAAAAGCTTTGTAATAGAGTGATGAGTGAGGTTTTAAGAGTATTTAAAAAAAAAAAAAAAAAAAAAAAAAGCCTTGTAATGGAGTAATAAGGGTGATGTTTTGAAATTTTCTTTTGTTTTGGAGTAATAAGGGTGATGTTTTGAAATTTTCTTTTGTTTTGGAGTAATAAGGAGTTTTATTTGTAGCTTGGAGAGATAAGGTGTGTTTGATAATTTGTTTTCAAGAAGCTATTTTTTTAATTGGGATCATCATATTTGTAACTCAAAGTAATTTTACTTTGAGGGGGGGTAAATTTTTTTACCAGATTGTGCAAAAGCACCATTGTAAAAAGTCAAATTTTGAAAGTTGCCCTGTAAAAATTTGAGAAATTGACTAGAGCCAAGTGCAAAGCTCAGTCAATATTCTCCTGTTTTGATGACTATTCGAGGGTCAAGGCCAAGCCCCGATAGATCATGTTTTTTTGCGTGGTGTGTTGTGTTGACTATCTTGTCCTTTCTGTTCTGCTTCTTGGTGCGTCTCTTCATTGCTAAAAATGTCTAAGTTGATTAACTTATTTTCTGATTCCGACAAACTTGAGGGCACCAAATATTATAAAACGTGGCATCGTCTTATTGAAAGCACACTCATTTACAATGAATTATGGCAAGGAATATGTGATGGAGATGTAAAGCCGAATAAACCCACAGATGCAGATCCACTGGCAAAATGGGAAATCAAGAATGCTAAAGCCTTAGCTCTTATTAAATCGTCTGTGAATGATGAAATGTATGTACATATAGAGAATGCCACAGATGCATGGACTGCCTTGAAAACTTTTAAAGACCTCTTTGATACTTAGCCAGAATCAAAGCAGGTTGATCTACAGTTAAAATTGTTGCAACAAAAATTAACTGAAGATGGTGATATTCTTGAATATCTCTCCAGACTTAAGAATATTAAGCAGGAAATTATTAATGCTGGTTTTCTCGCAATTGATGATAGCTTTATGGTCACAATTGTAATTGCTGGGCTTCCTTCTTCCTATACGCATTTTTTAGAAACTTTACAAGTAACTGGGAAATTAGAAAAACTAAAGTTTGATGAACTTTGTGAAATGTTAAGTCAGCATGATAAAACTTTTGGGAAGAAGAAGAAAGTTGGTGAAGATGTTTTTCTCACAGAAGCCAGCACAAGTAAGTCATCAGCAGATAGTTCTCGAGGAAGAGGCAGATGGAATCAGAATCAAGCAACACATAATCGAGGTCGAAGCCAAAGTAGAGGCAACAATTTTAACAGAGGAGGAAGAAATAATTTTCAAGGTAGAGGAAACAACCAAGGAAGAGGCAATTTTCAAGGACAAGGATATAATAGTCAAGGTAGAGGACAATCTCCAAATAGAGGTCAAAGCAGAGGATGAGGACAATCTTCAGGACGAGGAAGAGACTTAAGTCAAATTGTGTGTCGAAGATGTAACAAAGTTGGCCATTATGCTGAAGATTGTCGAACTTCACTTAATAAAATTCCCAAGTTTCAGCAGCATTCAACACAATTTGCAAATGATCAAGATGAAGATAGCTCAGAATATGTTTTTACTTCCTCACCAGCATCACAAATTTCATCTCATCTTAGAAGTGACTATGAAGATGCCTGGATCTTGGATTCCGGGGCAACTCAGCACATGACATGTCGACGTGATTTTTTCTGGAATTTTCAAGAATGCCAACTTAATTCAATTTTTCTTGCTGATGATACAAAACATACTCCTTATGGAAAAGGAGTCGTAAAAGTTTTTCTCCCTGACATTGGAGAAAAATTGATTTCCAATGTATGGTATGTACCCAGTTTCAAGAAAAAATTGCTCTCTTTAGTCACGATTCGACAAGCAGGACATCAAGTGATTATGGAAGATGGTTTAGTGAAGATTAATTCAGTGAAACAGAACTTGAAAACAGTTATGACAGGTTATGAAGATGGAAAACTGTTACGGATGAAAGGGACAGTTATTCCAAGGCATTATGATTTTGCAGGGGCAGTGACTACAGGTATTTCACCTATCAGACTATGGCATGTAAGATATGGACATTTGAATTTTGAGAGTCTTTCTCAATTGCAGAAACAAGGAATGGTTAAAGGACTTCCCACATTCAAAAGGGAAAATGCAAAATGTGAAGCTTGCATTTATGGGAAACAAAATCGAGAAAGTTTTCCAACAAGTTCATGGCGAGCAAACAGGCGGCTTCAACTAATTCACAGTGATGTTTGTGGTCCACTACAAACCTCATTTGGTGGTTGCAAGTATTTCTTACTATTCGTTGATGATTTCAGCAGAATGACTTGGGTTTACTTCTTGAAGAACAAGTCAGAAGCATTTGATAAGTTTAAACTTTTTCGCCAACTTGTTGAAAATGAAGTCAAAGAAAAGATAGGTACTCTCAGGACGGATAATGGGGGAGAATTCACTTCAAATGAATTCAAAACTTATTGCAGTGAAAATGGCATAAGACGACATCTCACTAATGTTTACACTCCACAGCAAAATGGAGTAGTCGAAAGAATGAATCGCGCTTTGTTAGGAATGGCGAGATCCATGTTAACCTTTAAGAGGTTAAGTCCAACATATTGGGCAGAAGCCATACATACAGCTGTCTACTTAAGAAACAGATCTCCAACTGCTTCTTTAGACGGAATCACACCTTATGAAGCTTGGTTTGGTTTCAAACCTCGAGTTAAACATCTTAGAGTTTTTGGGTCAGTATGTTATGCCTTAGTTCCAAAAGAAAAACGAACTAAGCTTGACTCAAGAAGTTTAAAATGCACAATGATAGGCTATTCTGATGAGAAGAAAGGGTATCGTCTTTTGACCAATGGAAAATTCATTGTGAGCAGGGATGTCATTTTTGATGAAACAGAGAGTAAGAGTGCTGAAGAAATTGAAAATCTTCTTCACAAATTAGAAACAAAGGGAAGTAAAAGAAATGGAAAAATTCAAAGTCAACCAACTTCACCAAATTGGTATGAACTTGATTTCCTTCCTCTGAAGATGAGTCATCCAGTCCATCTACATCAACAACATCATCCGGGTCTTCTAACAGTTCATCCGCATCTCCAAGCAACAACAGTTCTTCAGAAAGTGAGTCTCTACATTCTTCACCTGAACGACGAACATCAGTTTATATTAATCCTCTTTACAATGATGGGGACTTTACAGAAGCTCAAACAAGTGAGCACCAACTTCCAAAATGGGCAGTTCAACTTTTGAAAGATGTAAAGCCTGATGAACAAAATAAAACTAGCACCAGAAGGGCACATAGAAGTGAAGGCAATTTTGCCTTGATAGCAAATGATTTTACTGAACCTTCCACATACAAAGAGGCAGTAAAACATAAAGAATGGCAACAGGCTATGGTTGAAGAATATAAAGCAGTAATTGATAACAACACTTGGAAACTTGTTGATTGTCCAGCAAATGTTAAACCCATAGGATGCAAATGGGTTTACAGAATTAAGTATAATCAGAAGGGTGAACTTGACAAGTATAAAGCATGACTTGTCGCAAAAGGTTTTGCGCAGCAGGAAGGCATTGATTATGAAGAAACTTTTGCTCCAACAGCTAAATGGAACACCATCCGATTAACACTTGCATTGGCTGCTCAAAAAGGATGGAAAGTTCATCAAATGGATGTGAAAAGTGCTTTTCTCAACGGGGATTTACAGGAGGACGTGTATATGACCCAACCACCAGGTTTTGAAGTGGAAGGACAAGAACATAAAGTCTGCAAATTGATCAAGGCTTTATATGGGTTAAAACAAGCTCCTCGAGCCTGGTATGCCAAGATGGATGATTACCTTAAGAAAGTTGGTTTTCAACGAAGTGAATCTGATGATACTTTGTATGTGCGACAACAGGGCAAATATCTGGTAATTCTTGTTATGTATGTAGATGATTTGATCATCACTGGCAATCATGATGATCATCTTGCACAGGTAAAAAAGGAGTTACATGCAGGTTTTAAGATGACAGATTTGGGATTACTTCACTACTATCTTGGAGTTGAAGTCTTCCAACGTCCACATCATATTTTCATTTCTCAGAGCAAGTATGCCGCAGAGGTTCTTCAGCGATTTGGCATGCAAGATTGCAAGCCCGTTCTCACCCCCATGGAGCAAAACTTGAAACTTTCAAAATTTGAAGGGGGGGAAAAGGTGGACAGTACAACTTACAGACAGTTGATTGGCAGCTTGATTTATTTGACAAATACTCGTCCTGATCTATCTTATGCAGTCAGTATTCTTTCACGTTTTATGCAGGAACCACGAGACAACCACTGGAATGCAGCCAAAAGAGTTCTTCGATATATCCAAGGAACAAAAGAATTTGGTCTTCTTTACACAAAGACTAAAAATTTTGTACTTGGTGGATATTCTGATGCCGACTTTGATGGGAGTATTGATGATCGAGCATCAACATCAGGTTATTTAATGAATATGGGGTCAGCAGCAGTATCTTGGAGTTGTAAGAAACAAGCTACAGTGGCCACTTCTTCAGCAGAAGCAGAATACATTTCAGCATGGGAAGCAGCATGTGAAATTGTTTGGTTGCGCCGAATTTTGCAGGACTTGGGCATTTCTCAGGGAGAAGCTACATCATTGTTCATTGACAGCCAGTCAGCCATCAAACTTGCCAAGAACCCAATTTTTCATTCAAAGACAAAGCATGTGGACACCAAGTATCATCATATCAGGTCGCTCATTGCCAAAGATGTCCTCAAACCAGTTGATTGTCCTTCCGAAGATCAAATCTCCGACATTTTCACCAAACTGCTTGGCAGAATAAAATTTACTAAGTTCAGGGATGAACTTGGTATTTGTTGTAATGTATCTTTGGATCATAGGGGGGAATGTTAGATGATCCAAAAATACTTTATTATCATAGGTTATAAAATTGAAATAAAATAATTATTAATTTAAGAAATTAAATTAATAATTATTCTAGAATGATTAATTATTTTAGAGACAATTAGAATTAGTATATTGTTGTAACAAGATATGACTCTCCAAATGTGTCGTATCTTAGGCTCTATTATAGGAGATTAGTTAGCTAGTTGGTTTGAATAGCATTTATTTTAAATGGACACTTGTTATTTAATAAGTGCTCCATAATTAGAGGTAGTTAGGACATGGAGCTTATAAATAGCTCATTGCAAGAGTGTTTGGTTGTTCGGGTGTAAGCTCTTGCAAATCAATTATGTAATTGTTTTTTTCTGATTAATAAAATTACGTGTCTGAGGACACTTCTGCCATTAATAATTACCCCAACTAATTACTGATGGCATGTAATTATGGTTTGGGTGTATGAACAAGCATTTCCTACTAGTAGAACCCAACACTAACGATTTTCTCCCAAATCAAGTTTGTCTTCCTAAGTGTTTTAGCTCTCTCCCTTCAATAGGAAACCCTTGTTTCATTGTTTCCTTGATTCCATGTTTAACCCCTATATATCAAGCCTTATTCAGGAGAAAAAGTGTAGAGGAGGAGACCTTCGATGACTTGAGTAAGAGGAATCCAATGGATGGTTCCATGCGGTGGCTATAACAAGGGTCAGGTGTATCACTATTACTTGATATTGTTTATTGATAAAATCATCTTCCTATCCCAATTCATGTGTTTTCATCTTATATATTGTGAATTTATGCATTTGAAGTTATATTTGATTGAACTATTACATACTAGTATGATGTGATCGCTTTGCTATTGTTGTTTTCTTGTTGTGTTTGTTACAAGTCCAAATATTTGGAGCAAGAGAGAGAAAAAGGGTCTCGAGATCTACTTCAACCTTCAAATCTCCAATTAGGTTTCTTATTCAGTCAGTTTATGCATCATTCTTGTGTCCTTGGGTTTCTATGATAAGTTTTTCATTCCGCTCTGTTAAGATTATCAACCCTAACCTCAAGGAACCTTTTTCCACAACAAAACTAGCGACTCCACATAGAAATGAACTAAGAATCTTTGGTTCCACAATTTTTTACTATTTGTTACTTTTGAAACACACTTTTCAATACTTTATTGATGATTTTAATAATTTTTACCAAGTAAACTAATGTTTAACCCTCTTCTTAAGTGTTTTACTTATTTTTTAGATCTCGTGACAATACTCCATCACTCTCGACATTTTTCCAACGTTTTTTGAACCACAATAAGATTTATTGTGGTAGGTATCACTTTTTCATGTTGGCATATAGGGTAGGAAACCAACATTACACTCTACATTTTGACCTTATTTTCAATACCTAGTCATAATATCGACCCCACTATTTTGTGAAACTCTACTCATAATTTTTGTTTCGTAACTTTATGGTAGAGCCTATCTTCACATGGGAATCCTAGTGAGATCCTCAATGGCCATTTGGTATCTACACTACTTTTGGATCTTAGGATAAGGAGTATTCTTTACTCCTATCATGAATTTTCATTGAAGCCACGTACTTCTTCCTTGTTCATATTCTGAATTATATGATAGAGGCTCCCAAGTGTTAAATGATATTATTGAATTGCATATTAATTGCTCGCACTTTTCATCTTAGTGCTAGCTCTAACTTGCTATCTTACAAGCCCATTTCCCTTACATTCTCTCAAGTAAAAGATTTTAATTTGTTTTCGTTGTGATTGCACCTTTCTCCATGGATATAACATTCCTCGAGTGTTCATATCCCACAAACTTTCCCCTTCATTGAGCATAGGAACGTTTCAAGCACTAGAACTAGTTTTCTTGTCCGTGACACTCATTCCCACCATTGTATTAAAGCATCATTTTATTCTTTTTTCGTGCTTCCATAATATGAAAAAGAGAAGAAAATAAAATATTAAAAAAAGAGAGGACGAGAAAGAGTTTCTTTCGAAATTTTGGCAACAACTTTAATTGTGTTTCCTTTGGAAAACGCATAAAGTTATGAGTTATCCTCAGCGAGTTGGTTTATAGTATGACCTTAATAAGCCAAACCTTGATTCAGAGTCTTTACTCCTCTAGTTTGTTACTTTTCAAATCATATGTAGAGTTTGTTGATGCATCCTTTGTCACAAAATTATACATTGTTCATTCTTTGGCCTATGCTGCCTAAGTCAAAAAATGTGTCATGGTTTTGTTCAAGGTAATTCAACTTTGCGTTGGTCATTCTGTAGTATCTCTTGACTCACTCTGCCAGTCATTCCTGGTTATCAAATCACTTTTAGTATTAGCAAGCATCTCATTCATTTACTTGTGCTATATAGAAGGTCCCCATTGACTTATTGTTGATGAGTCTACTCTTATCGTCTTGGAAAATTTTCTCTTAGAGTAGAACTAGAGTAGAGCTAGAGTAGCACCCTGGCACTACTTCCATCATTGATAGGTGACCTTGTGCCCAACATTAATTTTCATCATTGGCCATTGAATGGGTGGTTTCCCTTATGTTCAATGTTAGCTTACATTATCACCCATTAGTATTTTTGCAGCACCTTGGTTTCCATCTAACCCTATTGGTGTATTCCTTGCCTCTATCAACAAATATTATTATTGGTTATTATTTAGAGGGTCTCCTCTATGTGGTATTCCATCCGTGCATGCAAGAGATGTATTCAATGGTCATTCATTCAATATTTTCATTTAAGTCCTTCCAAATCATTGGCCTTCTAGTTACACTCATGTTGGTTGATGGGGGATGCCTTAATTCCCTCAAGGTACCATCATATATTTTCCCATCAAATCGAACTATTTGCTTCGAGAATAATGTATAGGTATTTTTTAGTACCTTTTGGTTTGTAGTCTTAAGTGGTATATCCCCTCGCTATCGATAGTAGGAATACATAAATGTCCCTTGATTGATAAATTATTTCAAGTGTTCAATATCAACACTTTTATTCGTACTTGTTAGAATGTACTAGGTACCTTAATGCCTATTATTATTATTATCAATGGGTGCTCTCGGATTTTTAATGGTATACATCAATGACTAATAATCAAATGATTTCTCCCATGTTCGACTTCAACTAATTTATTCAAGCGGTGTATATTTGTACCATCGATGTTTGGCTTTGAAGACCTCAGGTTGTGTCAACATGATCCTATACATTGACACCAGAGTATTGGACAATACAACTCCTTTCTACATGACTTTGGTACTTCAGAGGGGGGATTAATTGTTCTGTACATTTTTCTCCATTCATCCCTTATTTTTATATTTTGAGACATAGCTCCATTATTTGTTGTTCGTGCTATGCTTTATTTTTCAAGGATCCACTATGTATTTTCATGGCCATTACTTTCATTTCTACGTACACATGTTCATGGATCCACAATGTACTTGATTTGGCAACCATGCTTTCCTTTGTTTGAGCATGAGTATGTCTATCTCGGGAGATTAGCTGTCTCACATGTTTCCTTTCACAGGTATTGTTCATATCACAATTTCATGAAGTCCTCCTGGGTCCTCCTGATGCGTCCTCCCTTTTATACATAATGCAAATTAACCATAAAATACCCTTATGACCTCATATATTAGGGGACATATGTTATAACATCTTTTTCCATGATTATCCTGAGATGCGGTTTTTGCCCTGGACAACATATCCCTTACACTTGGAAAAACATGATTTCCCCAATAAAAATTCTTGAAAAATACCTTTTGAGAAGCCATATGCTATCCCTATTCTAACATAAAGTTTATATACATGAGCTACCAACATATAAATCATGTATAGAGGCAGTTCCTCTAAAAGAAACACATGTATGCCTATAAAACACAGTAACAAAAACTAAAATGTGCATATTTTAGTGCTTTTTTTGGGTGGGGTTTATAAGTTAGACTAAAAGCCACTTGCTATATCCCATGCCATAAATACCAACCAATTATTGGTGGTATATAATGATTATTTGGATGTAGGAACCAGCATTTCTTAGTGTAACGCAATAGTAGTGAAATTTTCCCAGATCAAGTCTATCTTCCTGAGTTTTTAAGCTCTCTCCCTTCAATAGGAAACCCTCATTTCCCTTTCTTTTCGGTTTTATGTTGAGCCCCCATATATCACACCTTATTCAAGAGAAGAAGTGCATAGGAGGATACCTTTAGTGGCTTGGGTAGGATGAATCCAGAGGATGGTTTCATGCAACTCTTGCAACAAGGATCATGTAAATGTATCATTATTATTTGTTGTTATTTATTAATAAAGAAACTCATCTTCCTATCCCATTTCATACGTTTTCATGCTATATATTATGAATTTATGCATTTGAAGTTATATTGGATTGACCTATTATATACTAATATTTTGTGGTATCTTTGTTGTTTTTGTTTTCTTACTATGTTTTTTTTATAGTTCTAAAGGTTTGGAGCAAGAGAGAGGAAATGGTATTTGGGATATAATTCAACATTTAGGTTTTTTTATATTTCTAAAGGTTTGGACCAAGAGAGAGGACATGGGATTTGGGATATAATTCAACCTTTAGGTCTCCAAGTAGGTTTCTTGTCTCATAGTCTTTATTTTATGTATCATGGTTGTGTGCCATAGTTTATTTGATAAATTTTTTACTCCACTCTATTAAGGTTATCAACCCTGACTTTAGGGATCTTTTTCCTGCATCACCATCTCTTGTGTAACCATGTAGTTAAAGGAACAATGGTTTTTGATGTAGATAGAAAAAATTATCTATGACTTGCCATTCAATTTGAAACAAATAGGGAAAACATTGTGTGGAATCTACATCTTAAAAATTCTGAAAAGAAAGAAATTGTGTGAATTATACTTGCATAGTTCCTTGTTACCAAAGAATACCATATGGAACCATGATCATTTTTGTGCGGGACATTAATCTAACAGATTTCAATGCTATTTGCAAAATGATATTCAACAGGCATGAGAAATGGTATTATGTAAAAGAGAGAAGCTAAAAGAACATCTATGGATTCAACCAGAGACAATATACAGTTGACACATACAGATAACACAACTAAATGGACCCTAACTCTTATATCAAGGAGTTAATAGCTTGAGATCAATCCAAAGTAGTGATTGAATTCATTAATTTTCATACTAGTTTGGTGGCTAGAAATGCAGTACAATGTTGTGAGAATAGATGGAGTGAACACAAAGAGGGTATTAAACAAAGGAAACCACATTCCTTGCAAAACATTCATACTTTGCTTTATAGAAGTTGTATATATGTTACAACTATCAGTTATCTAGGCTTATATCGGGTGGGACTTAGGTTCCATTTTCCACCATTGTTGTTTCCTATTCCATATTAGAAAAGTGACACTATTCTTGACAATGATAGAAATAGAAGGAGATGGAATTTAATTAAAAATTTAAGAGGTTTATATTCAATGGTTTCTAGCACACAACTAATCGAATATGATTTCGAAGTTATTTTTGTACAACAAGACCTTCAATGAACTTTTTTTCTCACAAATTATGTAAAGGACACACAATACACTAAGTGTGGTGGTATGATGAGCACAATAAGTACCCTATTTTTCTCATCTATTTCATCATTTATTTCCTTAAATTTGTGATTTGAACAACTCCTTTGAGCCTTTTGAACTATTTCACATACTATTAATCACCATTGGGAGAGTGTGCATTCATGTTTGGCTTTTCATGGTGACTAGATGAGTTTTGTGTAAAGTAAGAATGAAATGCATGAATTCATATTCGGGGATTATTCATTATTTTTGCTTTAGGTAATAGGATGATGCCACTTTATTTTGTTGGAACTCAATAATATTTGAAGGGTTTAAGTTATTTCACCGTCAAATAACATGATGCCGACTTAATCATTAACATAATTGTAGACTCTGGTTTTGCACTAACAAATATGTGACTCTTTGATGAGTTGCATGGATACAATAAACAATTTTTAACATTAAATCATCTCTCATATGCATTATGCTTTTGGGGTTTTTTAGACATATGTGTTTTTCAAGGATTGTGACAACGCATTTGTAGGATCCAACAACATTTAAATTTTGGAGTAGTTCAAGTACCACAAAATCTATACCACAATTTGAAGAGAGAATCTCTCCATTCTTCTTTCTTCCAATTTGTCCAGAATATTTCCAAGAGATAAGGATTTTTTTTGATAGATATCAATCATGTTCTAAAAATATGGGAACTACCCAAGAACGTCTTTTAAAGAATATATATAAATAAAAAATATTGGGAACCATTTGGGTTCTTTGTTAATCTATATAGAATAGTCCATATTTTGAATTCCAACCACTAAATTTTTGCCTTTAGTACCAATTTAGTTCTTATGGACTTATCCACTGAGCTGCAAAGTAAGGGCCCACTCTTGTAGTGTGTTGTTGTTGATAACATCCACCATTTACAATGATTTTTTTGAGATCCTTCTTTGGAATATGGGGCTAAATGGCCCACTAGAGTGATTAGTGATGTTATTCAGTGTAAAGCAAACCAAGTTTACTACACTTTTTATTATTAAGTAAGATCCACTATCATAGTTAGTATTGAATAAATGCAATGTGGCCATATTAAATAAGTTCCACTAGGTAGTTATACGATTGTTATGATTAGAATTCTCTTGTTGGCTATAGATAAGAATCAAGCCATCCTTATGAGATGCGTGGAAGAATATTGTATTTGGAACTTTGCTCATTATGAGGTTGAGTAACCTTAAGAGGCAAGTGAACATGCATGGATTGCTTCTATAAAATGTTCATTGTCAGTTATTTGTCTACCTTTAGGGGTTTTTACGTGAATAAAGTGTAGAGCATTTTTATATCTATTTTGTGAATCAAGTTTAAGGGTAAAGGATTATAAAAATTGAAATTAGAGCTCTTTCTTGGACCTAAAATGAAGATTTATTTAAATTTTTATTTTGTAGGTTTTCAACAAAAAAAACAGGATTGCGACACTCAAATCAATTCTTGTAGCTTTCAGAGAAGAATTTGAAGAAACGACTTGTAGATCTAAATCCCTCTTAGAAATACATCCAAGTTATACAAATATTTTCCAAATCAAAGTCTAAAAGGATATTATTAATTTAAGATAAGTTATTTTAGTGTATTTTTGTGATGACCATACAAATTGGTGAGCATATATCTTTTCACAGGGAGCTTTGATGGCAACCACACTAATGCCATTCGATAGAGTATTTTTGTAGGTTTTATTTGATATGTTATGTGTTATGCTTCTACTAAATATCTATTATGTTACTATCAATCAATTTATATGTATAAGTCTTATTACATTTTAACTATCCATTAGGGACATAAGCTTGTGAGATGTAAGCAGAATATGTGCAAGATTAGTACATTTGTAACAACCCTTGGTTAAAAGTCCATCTAATAAAAATTAATAAATGAAAAATAAGACCATGGTTAAGGGACACTTATTCCAAGCTGAATGTTGGGCAAGACACCCTAGTGTGGGTATCACTTCGGTTTATTATAGCTAAGGAAATTGGCAAAGGCAATGGCTAAGGCATTAAAAAGGCAAAAAGGTATTTTGACACATTTATTTATGAAATAATGGAAAATAGGAGAAAAGGAAGGTGAAAGGTCACAAGTTTCATGTGAGGAGGAAAATTAAGGAAAATAATGGAAAATGAATAAAATAGAGGCCTCATTGATAAAAAGGATTCCGAGGATCAATTGGAAAGCTTTTGCTTAGACTTTGGTCAGTTCAATTTTGGAGCTCTCTCATTATTCTCTCTCTCTCATACTCTTGGACACAACGTTTTCTTGGTGCATTCTAGATTTGGAGCAAGGAAGGGAAAATCAAGCAAAGGAAGGACAAGAAAAAGGAAGGAAAGCAAAGATCAAGCAAGGAAGAGCAGGATCAAGTAGCTTCAACATGAATACTTGCAGGTACCATATTGCATGTGTGATTTCCTAGCTGGTTTTGACGTGCATGGCTTTGCATGTTGGTATATGGTTCTCTTGCTGACAATGGCATGGTTTTGCCGGGTTATGACAATGGTTTTCAGCCTTGCCTTGTCTTTTTCCGGATATCCATGGTGTGATGGGATTGTTTTCTCGGTTTTGAGTTTTGGAATTACCAAATGGTTTCAGAATTTAGGGTGGACAGTGGTCTTGGGAAAATTACCAAAGGCCTAGGAATCCCTTGATCGGTTTTGGAGGGATACACGGTAAAACGTAAGGGTGGAGTCTCAGTTAGGGCCTAACGATCCAGTGTGGATTGCAGTAAAGCCCAGAGACTGGTGTCTCGGTTTAGGGCCTAATGATCCGGTGTGGATTGCGATAAATCTTGAGAGATAAGGAGACGGAAAATTCCTCAAGGATAATGATGGAGTCCGAAGGCATTCCAAGCTCGGTTTGGTTTTGTGATATTAGTACCAGTTTTTGTGAGATCATGGTTTGGTGAGGGTGGATGTGGTTTAACCTCTAGATTCCCTTGGTTGTTTTTGGATTGTTTTATCCATGAGATCCCATATTCATGCTTGGAATATGGCATAATGGTGACTGGCTGAAAGAAATATTTGGTTCAACCATGTCTATGGTCAGGTGGTACGTGGAAGTCCCGAACCTAGTCGGCTCTTGCCTATGTTTAATAAAAGCTAAGTTCTCTTGCTTTTGTACTTGTTATTATGTGGCCTTAATGGTTGTTATCTCATTGTTATTTACATGGTTTAATGCTAGTTATAAGCATGGTTATGTGACTAGTTATAGTCATGGTTATTTCATGTATTTACTCGTAAGTGAAAGGATAATGGATGCAAGACCTAATTGTTTTAAAAATAGTTAAAGGTAGAGGGTGGTGATCCTTCTTATCAAGTCTGATATGAGTTATCAATCATTTATGATTTGTCTTGTATTCATGTCCTGTAGATTGCATTGATGCCAAGTGTTTGAAATAATGTCAGTCCCGGTTGGGGATGGCCAGACCTAGTCCTGGAGTCAGTTTTGATTTGTAAGTATTTTCATTATGTAAATTATGGATTCTAAAAGCTACAAGGGTTTCTCGACAGTGACCTGGATTCTGGGCTTGAAAACTGGCACAAATCATAGATTCACAAGCACATGTATGAGGAGAAAAGTCCCCATACACATGCATAAACATGTTGTGCATGGATCTGGAGGTTTTTAAATGCACCCTTGTCCATATCAAGGGAGCGTCCAGGGGTTTAATGGTCTAAAACTCAGTGGGACCGAGGGTCTAGCTAGGGGAATGATTGGGATGCATTATGGGAGTCCTGTAGTAGGTACAAAAGGTTTGTGTTGTGGGTTTTCGTTGATTCCACTTCCTTAACTGACACATAGGGAGTCAAATCATATCACAATAACTTCTCGTCACATGTTTACCCCGGTTGTCTGGTTACTTGGGTAGATGTGGGAGGAGAGCATTACAGAGTGGTATCAGAGTGAGTTTCTTTCTCTTTTGGTGGTGTCTGGTTTCCGTTCTTTTTGGGTGATATCTGATACCACAAAGTGGTATCATAGCATGGTTCAACCCTTGGACTGGATGGGTGGAATGTGTTGTCATGCATGCATGTAGGTTGTATATGTGCTTGTTATGTACGCATGGTAGTTGTCATTGTTGTTATTGTGTTGCCATGTGGAAGTTGATGATGTTTTTGTTTTTGTTGGGACACATTAGTCATGAATGGATGTCGGTTGTATATGCATTTGCGTTGATGGTGCTGGACCCGCCAACATTCAGGGGATCTCCCCGATATGAAGTCCCAACTAGACCTCACACCGTTTGGAGTAGGAGTCTTAGTAGTGGGTGGTAATGTAATGCCTTGACCATGGAAACATGCAGAGGAAAGTATGATAACTTTGGGTGAGAGTAAGTGTGTGATCCCATGGAGAGTCAAGTGTGATGCATGAAGGTTCCAACACATGAAGAGAAAATGAAGTGTGCATCTTGGAAGCCTGTAATAGTACACATCTTGAAAGGAACACATGAGCGAAATGACATCACAAGCTAAGATGCAAAATAGTCCACAAGTTAAAGTGATGAGTTAATCCAACAACACACATTCAACAAGATTCGTACAAATGCAAACAAAATAGTTCATAAGCATATGCGTAAGTCAAATAACATACATTGTCAATACAACAAGAATGGTCCTACAATATTAACAACATAGGCATGAAAGCATGCTCACTCTAATTTTATTACTATAAGTGAAAGTTCCATCCATACATACACCATTGACGACCACTAGCCCCAATAGTGGAACATTATGGTTAAGAACACATGCTCCTCCAAAGAAGTATACTCACTCTATGCTATGGAGAAGCCAAGGCTCTTCACAATACTCCAAAGCTCTTTCTAAGCCTAAGCTTAGCTAAATTCTTGGCTCCCAAAAGCTTGTTTTATGAGTTATGAGGTTCTATTTATAACAAAATGGGGTGACTATTCAACTCCCCTTTGTGACCTTTGGAATACCCTCATGGCTCTTCAACTTCTCTACAAAATGACACATTACATTACATGGTGTATTTTCATATTCCAATACTGACACTTTGAATATAATGAAAAATAATATTACATTTTCCACTCATACCCAAATAAGACAAAATAGGGTAGAGACAACCTAATAATGCACAACACTATGATGTTGGAGTTTGGGAGAAGTCCAGCTCAACAAACTCCACTTGCTGCTTCTTGGTAACATATTGGTGCCAAGCTTAGTACTGTGTGATGGTGTTCTCAAACTACTTCACGGTGTCTTGTTGGAAGCAGACTCTAGACTCCATGGCATCCAGATAGATTGTCTTGGAGCTTGTGTCCAACTCGTTCTGAAGCATGAGAAACATTGTCTTGACTTTAACAAGACCACTGATGAAATTATGCATGTTGTTTGCATTCAGCTCCAAGTCTTCCCTGGTGGCTTCCTGTCTTAGCTGCTCCACGTACTCTTCGACTTCTTGCCAAAATTGGTTCTTGGGTTTAGCTTTGGTGAGGGAACCGATCGATGGGATCTGGTGTGTTCTCACCAGGACATCCAAACTATTGTACAACCAAACATATGAGTCCAGTGTGCTACCAATGAATGAGGAAAGTTGCTTGTTGTTCTGAATCAAAATTCAAATGTTAGCTTTCTCCAACTCTACCTGTGGCTTCAGTTTCCTCACTAAGTCAAGTCAAGCACAGCCCCTTTCACCACATTGTCCACTCTTGTACATATGCGATGGAAGATTATATTTTTTTGAGAGTTTTAACAAATTCTCTGCTCTGTTGTTGTGGGTCATGCAAATGGACAACTGCTTTATGCATGGTGACAAACCCATCATAGAGCTTCTGCATGGTTTCTCGTGTTGATACTTCAGTAAGTATCGTTGCCCTCATCTCCCTCAATGCGGACACTACCTTTTGTGCTTCTTCTCGGAGTTGTTCTGCCTCTTGCCTAGAAATCAACATGTCCTTTGCCAGTTGCTCATTCTCGGCCTTCAAATACTGAACATTTGACCTTGTTTCTACTGCATAGGCCAAGATGGCTTCGGAAATGATAGTTGGATGCTTCATGGTGTCCGAAACTATCACCCTTTCTTTGATGAATGCAAGTGATGTGTGATCATTCGAAAAGTTCTTGCTCCGTGCTTGTACAATCCTCTTCTAGAACTCATCGAATGATATATTGTACACATCCATGACCGGATTATCATCAAGGAGAAGAACATCTCCTTGCTTGCTCGGGCTTGGTTCTGCTGCTGGAGGTGGTGGAGACTAGGGGATTATCTGTGGTGCTTTTGGCATTAGGTCAACATCTTCATGTTGTAGCTCCTAATTCCATTTCTGTCATTTCGATCAATTGCTCAATCTATTGAGCAAGCTACCGATCCTGCATCTGTTCACCTTCCTCCTCAGCTATTGGTTGCTCCGACTCTTAAACATGTATCAATGTTGTTTCCTCCATCATCATGCCTTGCCTTTGTTCTTCTTCCTACTTTAGCTTCTCTTCTTGTTCTCTCATCCTAAACTCTTGTTCTTTCTTCAACTTCTTCTCTATCTCCTGTAGCTCCAGTTCTACTTCCTGTAACCTATGATTTTCTCTCTTCCTCCACTCTTCTCTCTGCATCCTTTGCTTCCTCTTTGCTTCTGCTACCAAATATGCCTTCGCGATAAGAGGATCTTCCTTGATTTTGTAGCTTTTCTCTCCCTCTAGATTGTCAACAATCTACCTCTTTCCATTTTCCTGCACATGTTTGTTTCCTTCTATTATTGTTGTTGTTGCTTCCGGAACTGCTACTGCCTGTGGAGCAACCTTCAAATTCCTTGCTATACTGACCATCTCATTGAGTCTGGAGGCATTATAACAGTATCTCCAAGGATCCTCCTCTAGCCAGTGAAATTCCCTGCTGATCCACAAAAAGTAAAATCTTGTACAGTGGTCCTTGCAAATACTGTGGGGATCATACGGATTAAATTCCTTAGTGTTGAACTCGAATTTTACTATGTCCTTAGCCTCGACATTTGCAACTCTCAATTACTTAATCTCATATAATCTGATCCACAAAGGAAGAGCGATCCATGGAGCTTTCTTCTTCCTATGCAATGTTGCTGACAACCCTGTAGCAAGGTGGTATGATACTTCTTGCGTGATCAAGTTTTCCATGGCATACCTTGGTAAGACATGCAAAGGCTTCTCTCCACAAAACACTCCAATGAAGGTACCACTTGGTGAGGCATACCAATATGCAATGTCTATTATCACCTCCATTGGTTCTTGGGACATGTAAGGTGGATCTTGTTCAAATATACGCTTGTATAACGAGATGATAAAGTGGTCAGTTAGCTGTGCCATTACTCCTCGATAACTGCATTCTGAAGGTAGCTTGTAATAGATGTTCATGATAGTCTCTCGTGGTGTCTATGTCCAGTTCATGCCAAGGAACTACCGTTGTGCACATATTGCATCCAGTAAGTATGCGAAGATATAGAACCTTTCTCACTCGTCCTTGGGCGAATTCCGAGCCTGAGCTACATGGGACTTCAATTATTGAGCCAACAAATCTGAAAAGTTTAATGGAATCCCATCATTTACCAACTGGTGCAGTAAGACTGCCCACCCTTTAGGAAAGATTTTTGTGCTCTCTTGACCATATATTCCGCAAGCGAAGATAATCAAGAAATGATAATCCTTCTTGAGGGACATTGTCTTGTAAACATGGGTGGGTGTCTGTCGAAATTTCGATGGCTCTTTCACCTAGCGGTTGACAATTTCTCTTGTGTTCACATAGCTGTGGGTGGCATAGAAGAGTGAGTCCATGCACTTCACTGGCTCATGCAAGTGATACATCTATTGAAAGTATTATTCCCTGAAGGTGGCAAGCTTCTGCCAGCTGGCACTGCTTAGTGTCATAGTCTATTCATCCGCATGTGAGACAATCCAGCTGATGATGTTTTGACATTGGAAGACGGGGTACCTGCATGCAACCTTGTATAACCCTGAATACCATATACTAAGATAAACTTGTCATTCCTCTAAATCTACCTCAAAGTCCTTTGCAAAAGTGTCTTTGATCTGTTGCAATGTCAATGTTTTTCCCTTCTCTATAAACAACTGAGTGTTTGCATACACTAGTAAATCAACTGATGTTTGCTCAAATGCTTCCCAACATTTCTCTTGGTGGTTTTGTTTGATACAACTCTCTTGGATTCCATGTTAACTGTGACTGCTAGAGAGATGCTCAACAACTACTGTACCTGTGGGACAGAGAGGACACTAATGGAAAGAAAATGTCAGTTTAAAACAAAACAACTTCAAGGCAAGTTTAAGTAGAAAGCCTGGCACTAGATGTGAGGGATTGCATAATTTTTCTTGACATGGAGGACTGACTGATTGTGGGAACTGTGTACTACGTAGTCCCAACAGCCAAGGTGGAAGCTTGATGACTAGAACTTCATAATACGTAGTTTAGCATGGGAAAAGTCCTCGGAGAGACTACTCATTGCGCAACCTTAGTGATCAAGCTGAGAGGGTGGCTCTTGGAACTACACAGTGCGCAGTTGGAGCCATATTAGACTACGCACTGTACAATTCCAAAGGACAATCTTGTGGCTTGAGCCTCTAGATTTCGTAGTGTCAGCTGTGCAAAGTGAGATTCGGCCAAGGGAAACCCACATCTGCCCAAGGGAAGTGTGAAAAACTAGCAGATATGAGAGATAGTGTGAAGCTAAGTGAAGATATGACTAAATGTGGGTAGATTCATGTGAATCAAATGCAACAATTGATCAAATGGAATAAAAAAAATGAAGTAAGTGAGGAGAGTCGTCGCAATGACGACCATTGGTGCAAAAACATGAAAACTGATGTGACACTTGGGAAAGGAAATCTATAACTTGAAACAACACTTCTACAAGTTAAAATTCCAACAAACATGTAGAGAAACAAGTGAAACAACACTCACACAAGCCAAACAACAAAAAGCAACATAAAAAGTGGCAAAAGATGACAAAAGTAAAACTCACTCGAAAAAGTGACAACGATCACAGTGAAGGCTCCTTGATCTCCTCGGGAATGCTAGATCTCTAAGGTTGAATTTGCAAATGAGCTCTATCAATGTCGATTAAATATATTTGGACAAATTAGGGTTTATGATGCGCATCCCTAAAAATCAAGGAAAAAGTGTCACTTAGCGGAACTTTCTAAAAATAGCGCAAGTGCCTCCTTTGGGATGCTAAAAACAGATCCATATTTTTTAGGGATGTTTTCTTTCTTTTTTTTCTTTTTTTTGGGGAAACTTGCCAAGCACACTACCGGGAAAGACAATGTAGTTCCGAGAAATGGGAAACTTTCTGGCTCAGTGCACTGCGCAATTTTTGAGCTCAGTGAGGGTTGCACAATTTCTGGGCTCGATGCTGGGATGCCTCCTCATGACTGTGCATTTTCTGAGCTCAAGGCTCACTTGCAATCAGGACTGCACAATTCATATCATCAAGGCTGATTTCCCTCAAGGATTGCATAGTTTATGGGGGCAATCCCATAAATGCTATGGTACCAAGTTGGGAGATCAACTTGTGAGGTAGAAAATTAACTAAGTAAGCAAAAACAAGCCAAAATGAAAATAATAAGACTCATTCGAAGCACAAATACCTGGATCAATGCGAGATGAGTTGTTGTGGTTAAGAAGGAAGGTTCCAAAATCAAAGCACATGCAAAATTTTGGAGGGTGGTTGTAGTCGCTACAACATTGGGAACACACTGGTAAAACTCCAACTCTCTGTATGGAGCTTGTCTCATGCAAAGCAAGTATAACTCTTCAGGAAGTATTGTTCAGTTCTTCGCTTATCATGGCTTCTTCACTTAGCTTGAGTTAAAGATGTAGTCCCTACCATTCACTTTTTCGGCAACATACATACTAATCCAAGTCAAACTGAGTTGTTTCGATTAGGGATGAGGGGTATATAGAGGCACAAGTAAAATAGACTGATCGAGTTTTAGTTTCATCTCTGGTGTTGCTCCGCTGCCAACAGGCCTGGATAGAACCTCGATGAAGTCACTTTAGGAACACAAGCATTGCTCCGTTGCCAGCGAGCCTGGTACCCCGATGGAGTTACTTGCTTCACTTCCCTGCACAGGAAGCCTTTCTCTTATTTCGCCCTTTATTTCATTATTTCATTTTTTTTTCATTTTTTATTTGTTGAAAGAACTTTGCATATGCACTTATTTATTTCATGAGGTGAAAGAGGGATCCCGAAATAGGGATCTCTAATTCTTCTAGAAGTATTGTTCAGTTCTTCGATTATCATGGCTCTTCACTTAGCTTGAGTTAAAGATGTAGTCCCTACCATTCTCTTTTTCGGCAACACACATACTAATCCAAGTCAAACTGAGTTGTTTCGATTGGGGATGAGGGGTATATAGAGGCATAAGTAAAATAGATTGTCTGAGTTTTAATTTCATCTCTGGTGTTGCTCCCTGCTAACAGGCCTCAATAGAACCTTGACGGAGTCACTTTAGGAACACAAGCATTGCTCTGTTGCCAATGAGCCTAGTACCCCGATGGAGTTACTTGCTTCACTTCCCGGCGCAGGAAACCTTTCTCTTCTTTCGCCCTTTATTTCATTATTTCATTTTTTTTCTTTTTTTATTTGTTGAAAGAACTTTGCATATGCACTTATTTATTTCATGAGGCGGAAGAGGGATCCCGACTTATTGAGAGCAGAAGAGGTTGTCTGTTAAGAGAAGGATATTTATATGTACCTATGACATAATTTTTAAGGATTTTCCACTCTCCTTACTCTAATTGACTTAGTTGACACGGGTTAACCGAAAATATAAAACCAATTAGAGTAGGTGTCACTAGTTAAAAGTGCAAGCATCATGATTTCACCATGACTCTCTCTGAAAGGAACATATTTTCCATTAGGGTATCATCGACTAAAAGAAATGAAATATTGACATAAAGAGAGGGAATAAATAGATAACCAAGTTTTGATAGTAGTACAAGCTCCTCTTAAACTTCATCTTGCTTGTCAAGGAATCCAAACATAGTTTCATGGGAAAACTAACCTACGGCTGAAAAGAAAACAAACAAAGGAAAGAAGAGGAGTGAAAGCAAAACAAAATAAATCAAATCAAGGAAACAAACAAGAAAATAAAACAATACACCTACTCCGAACCTAAGTAGAACATAGGCCAACTCACGTGAAGTGATACTTCCAATGCAGCCATCAGAGCATTAATTAGCCCAGGTAGGTGAGAGCATGCTTGTCAAGAAGGATATGCAAGAAAACCAACAAACAAGAAAGATAAGACAATACAAACCAAAATGTCTGAAGCTTGAATGAACCTGCAGAAAAGTAAAAATGAAAAGCACATGAAAGGCACTCTGTGGATGTACCATGGTGTCCAAACACATTGCGAGTCGAAGACAAGCAGGTACACACTTTCGAACTTGAAAAATGAGCAAACATGAAGAAAGAAGAAAATTTCCGTTTTGCAACAATGCTTGTTATGTACGACTCCTCCAATGATTGAGAGATAGGATCATGTGATACAGATGGAGGATGAAAAAATTGTAAGATAGATTGATTTTCAACATGAAAAACAAAGTGATGAGGATCCTGGACAAATTCAACACATTTCTGATAAAAAATGGAACTGACATCAAGACTACGAGAACCTAACATAACCATCAACGTGGGCTAAAGTTCCTCGACAAATTGGGGAGGTTCCAATTCATTAGAAGTTGGATTATCAAAGACTAGTGGCCTAGAAAGATCGATAGTGGAAGAATCAAAATCGTGATCAGATGAGTGGATGAAAAGATCATGACAACCACGATTATAAAGTTGAAGATCACGATCAAGGGCTTCCTCTTGATTTGACGAATCATATAGAGTGGATGATGAAAACTGAGAAATTTCACCTTTTATGTTCACATAAAGGTAAGATGCGAGATTGGGAGGATTAGGGAAGACAAATTTTTCCTCTCCATATTCAAATGAAAAACTGGCATTCCACGTGTTCTATGAATGATCGAAAGTAGAAACATCCGAAAATGAATTTTCACAAGATTGAACAGAAATGACAGAATCGTGGAAGATGTCAAGATAATGTGGAAGAGGTGCAGATGGAAGGAGGTCATCCTTCACCACATATTCTTGTTCAGACTCCCACACATACTCATAAAAAATGATATCGCAGGTTGGTTGTTCAACACCAACTCCATCCAGAACTTGATCCTCATGAACATCACAAGAGAGATCCATGATAGGTGGACAAAACACACCAACATCAGGAGGATCATAGGGACAGACGGATGGAGGACGAGGAGATAAAACTTCATCACAACCATAGGAGTCATAGTCCAACTCTTTTAAAAAATTATGAGTAAGTGGGGTAGGAGGATATGGTAGTAGATCAACAAGTGAATTCTCAACTTCTCCCACCCTGACCTACAGATCTAGAGTTGTTTAATGAGAAGGGTACGAAGGGTCACTTGGAACAACAACCATTTCCATGTCAGATTTAGAAACTCTTTCACCGAGGTATGTTGGGAGAGGTTCAAAATATTATAACTCATGTGGATTTTCATAAATGTGAACAATATATTGAAATATTCTAGTTAAAAAATCCCAATAAACTTCATCTTCAGAAAATTCAAAACAGTAATAGATGAAATGATCGTGAAAGTCCTGAAGAGATTCGTTAGCTGTCTTTCACAATTTTAATATTTTTCTATTAAGGGCTTTACAATCATAGATAATGAAAGCACGACATGATTCAACAACAAACTGCTTGAAAGGGCATATGGAGGTTGGGGGCAATGTGTAAAACCATCGCTTTGCAAGCCCTTCGAATGTGAGACCAAACAACCCACATGCCACATCATCAGACTGGATATCATGCCTGTCACAGAAACCGAGAAAAGAAACTTCGTGCATGGGAAAGTCTATTCCACCCTTGGCATTGAACTTAAATTTAGACAAGTCATCTAAAATGCTCACCGACACTTTCAAATTTGCAAAGTTAGAAAAATATGTCGGGGTTATGATTTGGTGGGAAGTCATCAAATGTGTGTAGAAATTCAAAATAGACTTCAAGGTCTCATCTTGTCATCTGGCCCTCCCTCTAGCGCCAGAAATTTTGATGGTGCTAGACCCGCCAACATTAACGGGATCTCCCCCATATGAAGTCCCAACTAAACCTCACACCATTTGGAGTAGGAGTCCCAGCAGTGGGTGGTAATGTAATTCCTTGACCATGGAAATGTGCAGAGGAAAGTATGATAACTTTGGGTGAGAGAAAGTGTGTGACCCTATGGAGAGTCAAGTTCGATGCATGAAGGTTCCATCATATGAAGGGAAAGGAAGTGCACCCGTGGGAAGCCTGTAATAGTACGCAACTTGAAAGGAACACATGAGCAAGATGACATCACAAGCTAAGATGCAGACTAGTCCACAAGTTAAAGTGATGAGATAATACAACAACACACATTCAACAAGATTCGTACAAATGCAAAAAAAATAGTTCATAAGCATATGCATAAGTTAAATAACATACATTGCCAATACAACAAGAATAGTCCTACTATATTAACAACATATGCATGAAAGCGTGTTGGCTCTGATTTTATTATTATAAGTGAAATTTCCATCCATACATACACCATTGACGACCACTAGCCCCAATAGTGGAACATTACAGTCAAGAACACCTGCTCCTCCAAAGAATTATACTCGCTCTACACTATGGAGAAGCCAAGACTCTTCATAATACTCCCAAGCTCTTTCTAGGCCTAATCCTAGCCAAAAGATTGGCTCCCAAAAGCTTGTTCTATGAGTTATGAGGTTCAGTTTATAATAAGAGGGGGTGACACTCCAGTTGCCCTTTGTGACATTTGGACTACCCTCACGACTCTTCAACTTATTTACAAAATGACACATTATATTACATGGTGATTTTTCATATTCCAATACTGACACTTGGAATTTCACTTACAACATAATTACAAATAATATTACATTTTCCACTCGTAACCATATAAGAAAAAATAGGATGGAGACAACTTAATAAGACACAACGCTATGATGCTAGAGTTTGGGAGAAGTCCAACTCAACAACCTCCAATAGCTACTTCTTGGTCACATATTGGTGCCAAGCTTGGTACTGTGTGATGGTGTCCTCAAATTGCTTCATGGTGTCTTGATGGAAGCAGACTCTAGCCTCCATGGCATCCAAGTACACTGTCTCGGAACATGTGTCCAAATCGTTTTGAAGCATGAGCAACATTGTCTTGACTTTGACAGGACCACCAATGAACTTCTTCATGTTGTGTGCATTTAGCTCCAAGTCTTCCCTGGTGGCTTCCTGTCTTAGCTACTCCAAGTACTCTTCGACCTCCTGCTAGACTTGGTTCTTAGGTTTAGCTTTGGTGAGTGAACTGCTCGATGGGATCTAGTGTGTTCTCACCAGGACATCCAAACTATTGTGAAACCACACATATGAGGCTTGCGTGTTGCCAATGAATGAGCTGAGTTGCTTGTTGTTCTGAATCAACATTTGAACCTTCGCTTTGTCCAGCTCTGCTTGTGGCTTCATTTTATTCACTAAGTCAAGCAAGGCCCCTTTGAAACACATTGTCCATTCTTATACATAGGTGATAACAGCTTGTATGCTTTTGAGAGATTTAACAAACTCTTTGCTTTGTTGCTACATGCCATGCAAACGGAAAACTGCTTTATGCATAGTAACAAACCCATCATAGAGCTTCCACATGGTTTCTCCAAGTGTTGATACTTTATCAAGTATCACTTCCCTCATCTCCCCCAATGCGAAAACTGCATTCTACATTGTTGCTTAGAGTTGTGCTGCCTTTGGCCTAGCAGCCTGGAAGTTCTTTTCCAGTTGCTCATTCTCGGCTGTCAAATACTAAACATTTGATTTTGTTGCTCCTGCATAGGCCAAGATGGCTTTGACAACGATAGTTTGATGCTTCCTGATGTCCGACACTATAACCCTTTCTTTGATCAATGCAAGTGATGCGTGATCATCTGGAAAGTGCTTCCACTGTGCTTGTACAATCCTCTTTTGGAACTCATCGAATGATAGAATGTACACATCCATGACCAAATCATCATCAAGGATAAAAAACATCTCCTTTCTCGCTCAGGGCTGGTTCTATTGCTAGAGGTGGTGGAGACTAAGGAATGACATGTGGTGCTTTTGGCATCAGGTCAATATCTTCATCCCGTGGCTCCTGTTCTAACTCTATGTCTGTCATTTCAATCAATTGCTCAATATGTTGAGCAAGCTCCCGATCCTGCATCTGTTGACCTTCCTCCTTTACTTCTAGTTGTTCGTCTCTTCAACTTGTATTGGCGATGTTTCCTCCGTCATCACACCTTGCCTTTGCTATTCTTCCTTCTTCTCCTTTCTCGTTCTCTCCTCCTCAACTCATTTTCTTCCTTCAACTTCTTCTCTCTCTCCTGCAACTTCAGTTCTTCTTCCTACAACCTCTACTTTTCTCTCTTCCTCCTCTTTGCTCGTTGCATCCTTTTCTTCCTCTTTTCTTTTTCTGCCAAAGCTTCCTTCATGATAAGAGGATTTGCCTTGATTTTGCATCTTTTCTCTCCCTCCAGACTGTCAGCAATCTTTCTCTTCCCCTTGTCTTACACAATATTGTTTCCTTCTTCTGCTGTTGTTTTTGCTTCCGGAACTGCTGTTGTCTGTGGAGCAACCTTCAAAGTCCTTATTATACTAACGGACTCATTGATTATGGAAGCATTATAAGAGTACCTCCAAGGATCCTCCTCTAGCCAATGAATGCCGTGTTGATCCATGGAAAGTAAACTCTCGTATAGTGGTCCTTCTAAATACTGTGGGGATCATACATATTAAAGTCCTTGGTTACGAACTCTAATTTCACTACGTCCTTAGCCTCGACATATGAAACTTTCAAGTTATTAATCTCATATAATCTGATCTGCGAAGGAAGAGTGGGCCATGATGCTTTCTTCTTACTATTCAGTGTTGTTGACAACCTTGTAGTGAGGTGGTATGATACTTCTTGCATCATCAATTTTTCCATGGCATACCTTGGTAAGACATACAGAGGCTTCTCTCCACCAAGCACTTTGATGAATGTGCCACTTGGTGAGGCACACCAATCCGCAATGTCAACTATCGCCTCCATTGCTTCTTGGGACATGCAAGGTGGATCTTGTTCAAATATAAACTTGTATAGCAAGATGATAAATTGGTCAGTTAGTCGTGCCATCACTCCTTGATAACTGCTTTTTGAAAGCAACTTGCAATAGATGTTCACGACAGTCTCTCATGGAATCCATGTCTAGTTCATGCTAGGGAATTATTGTTATGCACAGATTGCATCCAGTAAGTATGTGAACATATAGAACCTTGCTCGCTCATCCTTGTGTGGATTTTGAGCCTGAGCTACCTGGGACTTCAATTTTTGAGCCAACAGATCTGAGTAGTTGAGTGGCATCCCATCGCTTACCAACTGGTCCAGTAAGCCTGCCAACCCTTTAGGAAAGGCTTATGTGCTCTCTTAACCATATATTCTGCAAGCGAAGACAATAAAGAATTGATAAGCCTTTCTGAGGGACTTTGTCTTGTAAACATGGGTGGGTGTCTGTCGAAACTTCGATGGTTCTTTCACCCAGCATTTGAAAATGTCTCTTGTGTTCACATAGTTGTGGGTGGCATATATGAGTGATTCCATGCGCTTCACTAGCTTGGGAAAGTGATACATATGTTGAAATTGTTCTTCCCTGAAGGTGGCAAGATTATGATCGATGGCACTACTCAGTGTCATAGTCTATTCATCCGCATGTGAGATAATCCAACTGATGATGTCCGCACATGGGAAGGCGGAGTACCTGCATGAAACCTTGTATAACTGTGACTACCAGATATTAAGATAAACCTGTCAATTCTCTAAATCTGCCTCAAAGTCCTTTGCAAAAGTGTATTTGATCTGTTGCCATGTCAGTGTTGTTCCCTTCTCTATAAACAACTGAGTGTCTGCATACACTGGTAAATCAACCGATGTTTTCTCAACTGCTTCCCTAGTACTGCTCTCGGTGGTTTCCTTTGTTGGAGAGACGATCAACAACTGATGTACTTGTGGGACAAAGAGGACACTCATGACAAGTAAATGTCAATTTAAAGAAAAAAAACTTCAAGGCAAGTTCAAGCTACAAGCCAGACACTGGATGCGAGGGATTGCACAATTTTTCTTGACAAAGGGGACTAGATGACTGTGGCAACTGTGCAGTCCCAACAACCAAGGTGGAAGCTTAATGACTAGAACTGCGAAATGCGCAGTTCAGCCTGGGAGAAACTGTGCATTGCGCAGTCTCAGTGACCAAGCGGAGATGTTGGCTCCTGGAACTGCGCCGTGCACAGTTTAAGCTAGCTTAGACTGTGCACTGCACAATTCTAGAGGCCAAGATTTTGGCTTGAGCCTCCATATTGCACAGTGCCAGCTGTGCAAAGTGAGATACGACCAAGGGAAACCCAGATCTACCTAAGGGATGTGAGAAAAAAAAGCGGATCTAAGAGATAGTGTGAATTTGAGTGCAGATCTGACTAAGTGTGGGTAGATGCATGTAAATCAAGTGCAACAAGTAATTAAATGGAAGAAAAAAATGAAGTAAGTGAGGAGAGTCACTGCAATGACGACCATTGGTGCAAAAACATGAAAACTGATGTGACACTTAGGAAAGGCAATCTATAACTTGAAACAACACTTTTACAAGTTAAAACAATTTAAAACTCCAACAACCATGTAGAGAAACAAGTGAAACAACACTCACACAAGGCAAACAACAAAAAGCCACAAAAAAAGGCGCAAAAGATGACAAAAGCAAAACTCACCCGGAAAAGCAATGACGATCACACTAAAGGCTCCTTGATCTCCTTGGGAATGCTAGAGCTCCAAGATTGAATGTGAAAATGAGATCTAGCAGTGTCGATTAAATAGATTTAGATAAATTAGGGTTTATGATGTGCATGCATAAAATCAAGGAAAAAGTGACACTTGGCAGAAGTTAATAAAAATAACGCAAGTGCCTCCTTTAGGATACTAAAAATAGATCACTATTTTATTTTATTTTATTATTTTATTTTGTTTTTTTGTTTTTTTTGGGGGAAACTTGCGATGCACACTGCCAGGAAAAACAATGAATTTCCGAGAATTGGCCAACTTTCCAGCTTAGTGCACTGTGCAATTTCTGAGCTAAGTGAGGGTTGTGCAATTTATGGGCTCAATGCTAGGCTGCCTCCTCATGACTATGCATTTTCTAAACTCAAGGCTCACTGACAGTCAAGACTGTACAATTCCCATCGGTAAGGCCAGTTGCCCTCAAGGATTGCGTAGTTTCTGGGGGCAAGCCCAAAAATGATATGGGACCAAGTTGGGATATCAACTTATGAGCTAGAAAATTAACTAAGTAAGAAAACACAAGCAAGAATGAAAAGAATAAGATTCATTCGAAGCAAGAATACCTGGATCAATGCGAGATGAGCTGCTGTGGTTAAGAAGGAAGGCTCCAAAATCAAAGCATAGGCAAACTTTTAAAGTGTGGTTGTAGCCACTACGACAATTTGTTATGCATGTTAGTGTCTATATGTTGTTATGCATGCATTGTCATGATTATGGTTATGCATGTATGGTAGGTCAGACATGCATTGTGAGGTCATTGTATGAAATTAGGTCATCGTGATGATACTGGTATGTTATGATGCTAATGTGTTGACTGGGATAGAGCAAGATATGCAGATCATTAAAGTCAAGTTGCAACATTGGACCTCAAGGCAAGAGCATGCCGTCATACATGTTTGTATGTTAGGCATGCAAGTATGTAGGTTAAGGATTGTTATATGCATTATGGTTATGGGTATGCCTTTAATTCTATTGATGTTATGGTTACATACATGATAAATTCTAGTTGATTAGTGTAGTCAAATGCACATGTGTCAGATAGTTATGAATGATAGTAACATGTGTTTGTATGCATTTCTATTGTTGTTTTAGGACAATTAACTTGATGATTATGTTATATGTTGTCGATGAGCATGTTATATGTTAGTTAATGACTAAGGTTTTTACAGTAAGATCTTCATGTTATATGTATCATGCTAAATTGGATTGACCTATGCAGATGGTTAAGGTTATGACATTTAGGTATGAGTCGACTTATTTGTGACATTATGTTGTACTAATCTTGACTGATCGTACATATGTGATTGTTATGCATGAACGACAAATGTTTATGAGATTATGATGTGAACATGTTAGTTAGTTAATGTTATGGATATCATGACTTTATTTATGTTTTAGTTGATATGTCATGAAGTTATATCACACTAATATGGATTGATTGTGTAGACAAGATAGCCTCCCTTGAGATACATTAAGATATGAGTTGGCTTATATCATCTATTTGGTGTTTGGTGTCTATTATGTCGTCTAGTTGATTTATTTAACAAGGTATGTTTGCAAGATGGTTGAATGTTTGATGAATTGCATAATCTGAGTATGTGTTCAAATGATCTTGTTTTAAGATGATTGTACTAACACATATGTATTGAGACAGTTGATATGTACTTGAGTGTAAGTAGGTGATAGTTGTAGCATTATGTCTAATGACTATGGATTATGACATGATTGTTAGTATTGGTAAAGGTTGATTTGAAATTGATAGATATGATTGTCTTGATATTTGGAACACGTGGTTGACATGTGTGAGTAGTTGCAGGGTAACATGCTTGGCATTAGTATGACAAGGTAAGGTAACTAGTATGGTATTATGTTTACTTATGCATTGGAAGTTATGTGTTTATGGCAGTATAATACAGGGGATTGCCTGGAAAAAGAGATTTCCATGAAATATTAAATAAGGCTTGGGTTGAGCTTTCACTTGGAGGCATTGGGAACCATGGGGATGGATTCATGGTGTCAGTTGCTAGTCTTGTGCTTTTGGTATTTTGTGATTTGTTGAGCTTGATTTGTGGTTTTGTTTATGTTTGGTGCAAGGACCTGCCACTTTTTTTGTGGTGTCATATTGTTATTGGTTTTCTCTTGCTTGCTTCTTGGTATTTCATTTTATGTTTTGAGAGTCTTGGGGATTGGTTTCGAAAGAGAGAAGTAAATGGAGCTTGAGAAGAGTTGAATAAAATCCAACAGGTGATGTAAGGTTGGATAAATCTCAGTGCATGTATAAGGGCAGTTGAAGGCAAGAGTATGAGAACCAGTTGGATTGGTTGGGTCCATTGTTGTAAATGGACAATGGCAAGACAATTATGAGAAAAGTAATCAGGATAGGAAAAGTAAATAGATTTGAGGTGTCATATGCCTTGGATATGTTGGGAATCGTTGTTCTTAATGTTGTGTGAAAATTCCTAAAACCCGAATCCCTATTGCAACGACTGATGGTATTTCTCCTACTTCTTATATTTACACAAACAAGTTATTTGCAGTTTCCTACGACAAACATTGAAATACATACACTGCAACCTACACCATTTAAAATAATATGTCAAAACAAGAATATGAAAAATAGAGAGATACAACACAAGTGACACAGTTATTTTTGGACAAACGTCCCCGGAAAAACCCAATGCGGGAACAACGGTGCAATAGCTCTGAGGGTTTTTTTATTATGAAGTAGTAAATCTGAATACAATCACTGGATGCCCTCCCGACAATTCAATTACAGGGAAATGCCACTAACAGAAGGATAAGTGAGATTACCTCACCCTATCACTGGAAATCTTGGCTGATCTAGCCCTTGAGTGAACAACCTATGGCTACCTCTGTGTAGTGTCTACGTCAGCCCAACGTATAACTATCTAGGAATTGCGTCACTCTTCCTGGCTGCTCGATTTTCTTATGGAAAATTGACTTATGCTCTCACGGTGTCAGACCCCAGAATCCATCCATAAAAATTGATCTACCAGCAGATTTTCAGACTTCCTCTTGGCTTCTGCGCTGCCTCTGCGTGGGCCTGCGTAGCTATGCGTCAGCCTCTCTGGCTCTGTGTTGCCATTGCTAGATCTCCTCCGTCTTCTCTGATGAGTATTCTCTGACCGAGAAGAATTCCCTTTGGATACTATCTCTGCCCCTCACTGCAAAATCTCACTTCGAAATTTCTCACTGAAAGCTTCTCTACTTCAGAAATTAGATCTTCTGAACTCTCTCTGTGTGTCTTCCAAATGAACCTCAAGCCTCCTTAAATAATCTTCTCGTTGACATTAAACGACCCATTTTAGAAGCTAATCAATGGATAAGATCATTTTTACTTGATCCTCATCTTCTTTTAGAACTTACACCCACAGTTAGATTAATACCCATTAATTATTTTAATTTCCTAAGTTTAGACTCAAGTTCCCATTAAAAATAATTAATTAGTTTAATAAAACTGTCTCCGAGTAGAATTTTCGAAAACTCTTTTTGGTTTCTTTGGAATACATGTGCCCGAGCCTCCCTGCAAAATTTGAGACTTAGGGCACATATGATGCTACTAGAAATCAACACTCCCTCTTAGCGAGGAATGTGCTCTAGCAATGCCTCCCACTGAAGCATCACCCTGACTTCATAACATCGTCCTCTGCGTTGTTGATGTCTGACATTTTGTCCACCAACTACTACAGTACCGCTGCAACTGTACTGCTACTGACACTGCCACTCTCAACACTGCATCTGTACTACAACTCCATCTAAATTTCTGCATTCGTGCTGCTATTGGACCTACCATTGCCAACTGCCTATGCACTGCAAATTGCTGCTGCTACTACATCAACAATGGAAAAACATCCCGAATTACTGAACAAATGTTCAACATAGATGCATCTCGATGCTGAATATCTAATTGTTGCTAGTCCTACGCTGTTGTGGGAAAAAATGCCTATGCAGGACGATCCTATCCACCTAAGGTGTGATAGTGCCTTAGCAACAAACGAATACAGCTATATTGGTTTCTTCCTTTATGAAATGTGAAAGAAGAGAGATCAATAGACTTACCGGTGTCTTCCGTTTGTCCCTCGATCCAATCTCCCTTCTCTTTGGGTGTTCACAGCTACTTGCCTCCTTGCTTATCCAGCTACAACTTCCTGCAAGATCACAAGAGAACAGCTACTTGCGACAAGAGAACAGCTACTTGAGACAAGAGAAGAACACTACACAAAGACAGATTTTCACATTCATAACTAGTTTAGGATTAGAAATAAACCAAATACACTAATACATTTATACATCAAAATACATCAGCATATAGGAGAAACCAAGATAGCTTTATTGATGAATAACAAGGTTCAGGAAGAGATACAACCCAGAGGGCTCCAATCCAGCATCTCCTTCCCAGCAAATGGAATTCCTATCTTCAGCCCCTTCAAAGCATTAAGCACCCAATGATTCCAGTATCAAACCAACAGCAATTCTTTGCAATAACAAAATTCCAGCCTCTAGATCTCATGGAGGAGAGATCCATATATAGATGTTTGGAGAGAGGATGAGTCAGCTTGAGATCTGACTAGTGTCCTCTCCCTCTGTCAGTTCTTGAGTCCACTTGGAGGTTCTTGCTTCCACTTGGAGATTTGGAACCTCTTACTCATCACCAGTCGAATTCCCTGAGGCAAGTGTCATTTTGGAAGCTTCCTGGGTTTTGACACCTTGAGAAATGAGCCTGCCACTTGTCCACTCTCGTTCAGCGCAGGTAGCCTTTGTTCCAGTTGACATTCAATGCAGGTAGCCAGTGTTGGCTTTGACATTCAGCGCAGACAACTAGTGTAGCCACTGAAATGATCCTGAATTGACTTGTTTCTGAGCAGTTTCAGGTGGAGAACTTCTGTGAATTGCTGTGGTTTGTTAGCCTTGTTCCTCTAGGGGTAGGAACAACATGTTTAGGGACTTTGGATCCCTTAGATTATGGACATTTCATGCTCAATGCTGCAAGGCACAAAAATGTCTATAACATACGCTATCCCTCTGAATCCACTGCGCTGCTACTGATATTGCACTATGCCTCCCTGCACTGCTGCAACTATGCACTACGCTACTCAGACTTGGCATTTTAGCCATTGCATATATCTCTCCAACACTCCTCTACACCATCTGACATTGGTCCATCCTGCTACTTCTAATCTGGGCTCCCGTAGTAAGGGATTGATCCAAGAGGTGGAATCGTCAAGGATCCTGCCCATCTGTAGCTCTTCCGAACTACAACTCCAAATCATCCCACCTCCCTCCTAGAGGTATCTCGGTTGTCATGGAAAACTCCTCCTTCTCGATCTTCGAAGGTGCAGCCTTTGAATCATGCTTCTCATATTTTTCCTTCTTCCTGAGAGGAAACTGTTTTGCGTAGTGACCCATTTCACCACACCTGAAGCATTCAATCTTCGAGATATCCTTCTTCTGCCTTCGCTACTCGCGTTGCCCCTTGGATGCAAGGGGTGCATTCTTATCCTCCTCCTTGGGCTTCAACCCACTGCTACTGCTGCTGCTTCCATCAAGCTTTCACTTGACTAGATCTCTCCTCAACTCTTCCTGCTTGGGAGCTGCCCACATACTATCCCAATCTGGCAAAGCTTCCCTGCCCCGGATGCTTTGGACAAAGACTTGCCACTCTTCTGAGACTAAGTTTAGGGCAAGTCTCAACATCTCTAAACCTTGAGGTGTAGACCCCACAACTACTAACTCATCCCGGTCTCCTGAAGCTTCACGGGGAACAAATCTATGTGCTCCCCCTTCTGCATCTCGATAGATCTTAGTTTCTTATCTAAGTACATCTTCCACTACTTGTAAGATCCTTGATACAACGTTGCCAAGGCATCCCACATCTCCTTATTAGTCCCTCTATTAGTGACATGACAAACCACGTGATCCTTTACTCCATCAAGGGTCATCCTCTTGGCCTTCACCATTTCTGCCCGATACTTCTTCAGCAGATCTGCATCTACAGGAACAACCACCACGATATCAACATAGGTTTTGAGAGAATCCTCATCTAGAAGGAATGACATCCTTCCCCTCTAGATGACATAGTTGGATGCTGCATCTTATCTGTCCCGATCTCTCAACCCATTGGTTTCCATCTCTGCCAAATAGAAAGTCGAATGACCTCCTCTCTCCTCTGCGCTGCCACTGGGCTAGCCTATGCACTCCCTGCTGGAGTCAGTAGATCTAGTGGCCCTTGCTTATTCTCAACTTATGAGAAATAAAATTCCTTGGCTAGGAATTCTTTGAGGATGAAATTCCCTCAATCGTGCTTCTCCTCTCTCCTCTGACGATTTTTCTGTCCAACAAACTACCTGCAAAAAAACTGTGTCCCACCAACTCTTCCTCATGCTGAGGCTCAACATTGCTCCCTCTGACATGACAAGATTTGGATCTGGAAGCCATTCCTCTCTGTCAACTCACCCAGAGAGAGACTTTCCTTGAAAATTCAGCCCTCTTGGCTTGGACTGCACAATCTCTCTTGGGATTCAAAGTGCTACCTCCTACAGCTATTTGACCTCTCTCTCTCTCAATGTTGGGTTCTTTGGCACTAGTCTTCTTGCTTCACCTGCACTGCTCTGATACGATGCGAAAAATCCTAAAACCTGAATCCATACTACAACCACTGATGATATTTCTCCTACTTGTTATATTTACATGAAAAAGTTATTTGCAGTTTCTTACAACAAACATTGAAGTACATACACCTAGCCTACACCATTTAAAACAATATGCCGAAATAAGAAATTGAACAATAGAGAGATAGAACATAAGTGACACAATTATTTTTGCACAAACGTCCCCGAAAAAACCCAATGCGGGAAAACCGATGTAGCAACTTTGGGGGTATTATTATTATGTAGTAGTAAATCTGAATACAATCCCTGGATGCCCTCCCGATAATCCAGTTACAGATAAATGTCACTGACAGAAGGATAAGTGCGATTATCTCACCCTATCACTGGAAATCCTGGCTAATCCAGCCCTTGAGTGAACAACCTCTAGTTGCCTTTGCGCAGTGTTTGCGTCAGTGCAACGTCTCACTATCTAGGAACTGTGTCACTCTTCCCGGTTGCTCAATTTTCTTATGAAATCTTAGTTTTTCTCTCCCGATTTCACACCCCAGAATCCAACCATAGAAATCGATCTCCCAATAGATTTTTGACTTCCTCTTGGCTTTTGCGCTGCCTCTGTGTGGGCCTGCATAGCTCTGCGTCAGACTCTCTAGCTTTGTGCTGTCACTACTGAATCTCCCTCTATCTTCTCCGCTGAGTATTCTCTGACAAGGAAGAATTCCCTTAGGATATTATCCCTTCCCAAAGGCTCACTTCGAATTTCTCATCGACAACTTCTCTGCTTCAGAAATTCGATCTTCTGAACTCTCTATGTGTGTCTTCCAAATGACCCTCAATCCTCCTTAAATAATGTTCTTGTTGACATTCAATGGCCCATATTAGAAGCTAATCAATGGCTAAGATAATTTCTACTTGATTTTCGTCTTCTTCTAGAAGTTACACCCACAATCAGATTAATACCCATTAATTATTTTAATTTCCTAAGTTTAGAGTTAGGGTCCCATTAAAAATAATTAATTATTTTAATAAAATTTCCTTTGGGTGGAATTTCCCAAAAAAAATTCTGGGTTCTTTGGAGTACATGTGCCCAAACCTCCTTGCAAAATTTGAGACTTAGAGCACATCTGATGCTACTAGAAATCAACATGTTGTGCATGAATAAAGGAAGTTATGTTAACCTTGACGTTGAGATATAGTAATTATGTTGTGATCATGATTGTTTTATGCTAATGTTAATATGCATATATGTATGTATGTACATTGTTATCTGAAAGATTCGTCAGGGATCATTCTTGTGGAAGAATGATTTCTTATGCAAGTGAATGGCATGAAGAGGTTCCTGGCTTATGAGGAATCAAGTGGGAAGAGTAGTCATGACAAATCTACAAGGTCAATATCATGTGGTTATGAGTTGATATTATGCAATTATATTATGTCTATGTTATGGACAGGTTATACTAAGGGATACATCGGTGAATGAAAGCAACATGATCCGCGACATGATAGGATAAGCTTGGATGGCAGAGAGACACTAGAAGCAAGGTTGCTTGGTAGAGGCCGTATAGTTTTGGATGTGCAATGTTATTGTTGTGTAAATGTTGGGCATGTTGTATATTCAGTGATTGTACCTATGGTGATGTGTAATATTTTATATGTAGTATTGTGTACATATGATGTTGTATGCCTGTTGTATATATGGTGTTGTGTGTATATTACATATGCAGTGTTGGGTATAGATGGTGCTATGTACATGTTGGATATTCGGTGCTGTGTACATATCGTACTGTGTGCATGTTGGATATGTGGTGTTGTGTGCATATGGTGCTGTGTGCATGTTGGATATGCAATGTTGTGTACATATGATGCTATGTACATGTTGTATATGCAGTGCTATGTACATATGGTGTTGTGTGCATGTTGTACATATGGTACTATGTACATATGGTGTTGTGTGCATAACTGTACATGTGGTGTTGTGTATGTTGTACCTTAAGAAAACAATTTCCTGGTTGTGTAGAAATTGTGCTTAAGACATTAATGATTATTGTTTATTGTCAATTGTTTGTCACTTAATTATATGTGGTGTTCTCAAATGAAGGACTTGGGAGACTTGGTTTTTAACCCTCAATACTTAGGTGACAAGGAAATATCAGAATTCCATTTGATTGTTGAATATAAATGATGAATGAAGAAAAGCTTGAATGAGTCATAGACAATAAGCTGTTTACATAGAAACTACTATCCGTGACACTTGGAGAAGTTAAAGGTAATATGTTGTCTTACACAGAAACTACTATCTGTAACTTAGAAGAATTACAAAGGTAAGAACTTCAACTATAGGAGCACTCTTCTAAGGAATTTTAACTTCATTTACATAAGCAAATAAAGACCTGCAGCTTCATTACCATACTTAAAGGAAGAAAACATAAGATGACACATAACAGAGAAGTCACAAAATCATACCCAACAATACATGGAAAACTTCTGATTCTTTCATTAATCAATAGTTGTATCAGGAATTCACTGGCCTAGTATTTAGATTCCTCCAAAATTCGAACCCCCTCCCAATTCCATTTTCTGGCTTTTATCTCTGCCTCTTTGATTAACTATCGAATCGGTTTTAGAAATTGACTTCTCAAAACAATTAATAAACTGCTTTATAACAATTATAAAGCTATTTATTGTTTGAAATTATTTGGAATTATTACATATATAAAATTGAAACAACTCAAAAAATACGTGAAACCGCTTCGGTAAGTGACGTGGGGTGGAAATCTTTGGGAGGCCCACTGCAGGGGTAAAGAGTGTACAGGAGCTTCAACAAGGTTGAACCCCCGCAGTAGTTCCAGGCCACACATTGCAGTCAACATGCTAACATCACGGTCAACTGCGGGGGTCGAGCTTTAATTAACCTTCGTGCTCATTTCTCTCCTGCAACACACCTCAATGTACTTATCAAGCTATCGCTTGATCACTCCTCTTGGACCTGCATGAACGAATCCGCCAGAAGTATAAAACATGACATATATAATATCAGATCCGGAAGCCTCTATCGCAAATCGCAATCGGCGCTTTCCATCGGTGTATCGACCCAAACCTTAACGCTTCTACGATACGGCAGACTCGCCGAAAATATAAAACATGACATATATAATATCGGATCTAGAAGCCCCATCGCAAATCACAATCGGCGAATGAACCAACACCTATACATGAGGTGCTCTGCGGACTTGCCGGGATTATTAAACATAATTCATAGGATATCAGGTCTAGAAGCCTCCATCGAAAATCGCAATCGGTGGAACCTAGGGTGGTACTTCATATGACTGCCCCCACTACGATTTGCGATTGTGATTTGATCGCATCGCAACCTTGGTTCTATCGGGGGCCGATTCTTTAACACTTGCTTTTTTGATTTCGACATGCAATTATCGCATCGCCACTTGCCTTATTTTTGTTTTTATTTTTTAAATTTTATCAAATAATCCTCAAATGAAATGAATGCTACAACATCTGGCTCCACCTGGGGATAGTGCTTTTGCCACAGAAGCACTAAGAACCGCAGATTAGTGCCTTCACCTCGGGCATGGAGTCATATATTTCTTACATAAATTTAAATTCTATGGCATTTGTACACTGATTTCACTTCGGTATCTACAATGATAAGATTATTATGCTTCAGAACTGGAAGTAATGCTTGAGGTACTGCCCATTGATAGGCAGCTGTAGAGTTTCACCATCAAGATTCTCAAGAAGGAAAGTGTTATTGGACCTTGCTTCAACAATTCTAAAAGGGCCATACCAGAGAGGATCAAACTTCTCGTGCCTACCTTTATCTTCGCTTCTTTGGTATCCCATATTAATACTAAGTTTGCAACTTTAAAGTCAATCTCCTTGGCTTTTCTATCGAAAATACTTTCATCTTTGATTGATACATAATCAAGTCGTCTCTTACCTTGTCCCTGTTCTCACTTAGCTCCACTATTTTATTTATTCTTCTTATCACGACATTGGGTTCTTCTTTCGCCTCCTGAATCATTGCAATCACAGGCCTCACAAGTTGACTTGGAAACAGAGCCTGAGTCCCATATACTAATTCAAAAGGTGATTTGCCTGTAGACCTTCTTGTAGTCACTCTAGTAGCCCATAGAGCAAACTTTAACTTATAATCCCAGTCTTTTTGGTTCTCTGCAATAGTTTTCTTAAGGATCTTCATCAAAGTTTTGTTAGTGGATTCAGCTAATCCATTTCCCTACAGATGATAAACTGTTGAATGAGACAAAATAACATTATACTTTTGACAAAAAGCAATAAACTTACTTGAATTGAAGACTTGAGCATTGTCTGTTATGATTTTGATGGGGCATCCAAACTTGCTGAAAACATTCTCCTCTAAGAACTTCATTTCTATCTGATCATTTTCTCTCTTAGTAGGTATAGCTTCTACCCATTTATTGAAGTAATCAGTTGTTGTGAGGACCCACTTGTGTTGTCCACTTGAAGGTGGGTTAATCTCTTTGACAAAGTTCAATCCCCATTGTCTGAATGGTTCCTCTATGAAGACTGGAATCAAAGGCAAGGGAGCTAACCTCTTCTTCTTGGCAAAAAGCTGACACTTCTAAGCTTCTGACAAACTTATATGTATCACCAAATAAAGTAGGCCAATAAAATCCTGCGTGAAGGATTTTATGTGCAATAACTTTCCAACTGTAATGTCCTCCACATAACCTCTCATGATGATCTTTGATTGCCTCCGTAAACTCATCTTCTATTAAACATAGCAACAAAATTCCTACAAGATCCTTCCAGTACAATCTGTCTTCCACAATCACATATGGCTATGCTTTGATCTTTAATGCTTTGTACTTTTTTATATATAAGGATTGGGGACAGGAAAGAAAACACAAATAATGAATTATATACTTGTACCATTCTAAACATAAAAATTTATACCTGATCTTCATACCTGAATCTGGCTTTTCTTCATTTTCTTCAATTGTTCCTTCATCCACAGGTGTCAGCAAGTTAATTCCCAATGCCTGAAAGTTTGATTCTGTCAACATTTTTTCCAATCCTTGCCCTTTCACCAATTTTGTGGGTTTTATGTCCAAGTCATACTCTTGGACCTTGGCTATCCATTTTCCTCTTTTGCCTTCTACATCACCCTGTACTAATACATCTTTTACTGCAGCATTTGGCACATAAGCAATGATTTGTGACTGCAACACATAAGTTCTAAAAGCTTTCAGAGCTTTTACCAAAGCATACACCTGCTTTTCAAGAATATTATACTTTAGCTCAACATCCTGGAGAATCTTGCTAAAGAATGCAACAAGCTGTTCTTTCTCTTCATCATTCTTTTGCAACAAGACAACAACTATTGAACTCGACGATGCAAATGAAAAAACTTGGAAAGGCTTTTGATATTTGGGACTAATTAGGACTGAAGCTTCTTGCAATGCCTCTTTAATCCTGGAAAATGATTCCTTAGCTTCCCTGGTCCAATGCACTTCATTCTCCTTCTTCAGCATATTAGTAATTTCTTTTACAATTTCTGCATAATTGGACACAAATCTCCTTAAGAAGTTTATCTTTCCCAGAAACTTTTGAATATCCTTTTTACTGCTAGGCAGTGGTATTTTTTGCACAGCTTGTACTATTTCTGGATCTATCTTCACTCCATCTCCGGAAACAATGTGCCCCAATGGTTTTCCCTCTTCTAGAGCAAAAATGGATTTCTTGGGATTTAAGGAAAGTCCAAATCTTCTACATTTCTCAAAGGTATTTTTCAAATGGTCCAAATGTTCTTCATCAGACTTTGAGAAAATAGTAATATCATCCAAATATATTACTACAAACTTATCTCCCACAAAAGCAATGTCCATAGCCCTCTGAAATGTAGCACCTGCGTTCATCAATCCAAAAGGCATTCTAGCATACATAAAGGTTCCCCAAGGAGTTGTGAATGATGTCTTCTTCTGATCTTCCCTATCCATAGCCACCTGGTTATACCCAGAAAATCCATCTAACATTGACATTCTAAACGATCCTATTATCTTCTGCAGCACATGATCCATTTTAGGCAATGGATAATTATCTTTCAAAGAAGCCCTGTTGAGATTTCTGAAGTCCACACATAACCTTATCTCTCCATTTTTCTTTCTTACAGGCACTAAATTAGCCACCCAATCGGAGTACCTGAGTGGAACTATTATTTTGGCATCAAGCAACTTTTTGACCTCCTTTTCAATTGATGGTAGAAGCAGAGGATTTATCTGTCTAAGCTTCTGTTTAAAGGGTTTAATTCCCTCCTTCAAGGGGATCTTGTGCTGAATAATATTTACATCGTAAGTTTTGAGATCCTCATAGGACCATGCAAAGACATCAACATAATCCTTGAAAAGTTTAATATATCTCTCTTGATAATTAGGTGAAACTCCACTGAATAATTTTACTAACCTGGGTTCCTCCTGAGTTCCAATGTTATGATCCTGAATGTGTTCATCCTGTGAAATTTTTCCTGAGTCAACAACCACATCATTGGGGTTAAAAAGCCTTTCAAGGGGAACAAGTCCCTTTGGCAGAATATTATCTTTCAATTGAATTTTTTTTTGATTAGCTATTGAATCTTTTAAACCACTAACTTCTGCAACTTCTGTTGTTTCATCTTCATCCTGATCAATTTCTGTGCCCTGAAACTCTTCAACCATAGTAAAAAATTCTTTAATCTGCTGATCATCTTCAAAAACTTGCCAATATTTAACATTATCAGGAACAAAAGGTCTGTGTCTCATTTCTACCTCATATCTTAGTCTTGGATTAATAGGAGGCTTGAAAGTACTAGCAGCCACAACCAATGAATATGCTAATATGTTCCCATCCCTTGGAATAAATTGAATGTTAAAAGCTTTGAAAAAGTTCTCAACCAAATCGCATACTTCATTTCTGTATGCCCTAAGCCTAGGGTGTTTTATTTGGCAGTGATTTTTTATTTGCTTGATAATCAGCTCCGAATCTCCAAAATCAGAAATTGACTTAACTCCTATCCGTTTAGCTGTTTGCAGAGCAACATTCAAGGACTCATATTCCACCACAATGTTTGTTGCTTCGAACTCTAATTTAAAGGAAAGATGGAACATATTACCTCCAGGTGCAATTAGAAGGAAACCAACCCCTGTTCCTTCCTTGGAATAAGCTCCATCAAAGAAGCATTTCCACACTCCTTCAGTTTGCAACTCTGTAATTACATTGGCTAAAGCAAGCTGCTTCTGATTATCTTCAGCCAACTCTGCATTATCATGCAGCGTGAAACAAGAAAAGTCATCCTTCTCCTGGCTATATACAGGTGAATTACTTGCTCCATTTTTTGTAATTGTTTTTACAAATCTAGTTTCTCTATACAATCTCCTCTCTTCCCCACCAAAAGTTGGTATAACAGCATATGTAAAATCTAGTTTCAGAACACCACCCAATTTAGCTCCCCATGACCTAGATAGTAGCATTCCAAATCTAGCAGGGATATCTGCTACTACTACATCCATGACCAAGCTTCTAGCTAGAATCTGGGCTAATGACACTGCTAGATCCTTAATGACCCCCAAACACTTGACTTTGTTTGAATCAAAAGAATACATGTCTCTATAGGGTTTGGTAACTTGTAGATTTAGTTGCTTCATCACTGACAATGGCATAAGATTGTGTGAAGCTCCTGAATCGAACATACAATTATGCAGGAGGAAATCATGGATCAATAAGGAAATATAAAAAGGAGGTGTTGAAGGGTCTACTTCCTCTACATGTGGACCAAAAACCACTACTGGTTTATCTTCCTACAGATTTACAGTGTCATTTATATTCACATTCTCTTTTAAATTAATAAACTCAGCAATCTCCTTTTGATAAACTGGTGTTTTTGCTAATTCTATAAGGGGAACTTGAATTCTTACCTTTTCCAACTCTTTAGTAAGACTAAACAAGTGACACTGCTTAGTCCTTTCATTTTCATCTTCACCTTTTTTCATGACTGGAATTACTTGTGGAATTGAAACAAGTTTCTCCAAAGGAATTTTTTTACTTTGGTCTTGAGAAGACTCACCTCGAAGTATTTTTGTCTTTCCATTTGCATTTTGTTGTTGCTTTCCTTTATTTACTTGTTTTGTAGGCTGAGATTCTTGTGGAGTCGCCTTTGGTGAGGAAGCTGGAACTTGCTGCTCACTTTCATTTTCTTGACTTCTTGATCTTTTCCTTGATCTCAAGTCATATTTCTTATGTAGTTCTGCCTGCATAAAATTAGAGAATTGCTTCCAATATTCATCAATTTTATTTTCATCATAAATGGCATCTGTTTCAGCATATTCATACTCTTCTCCTTCAATACCAAGTTCATCTTCATCTACTGCATATAACGTAGAAATTTGATCTTCATGGTCCCTAGGGTGCTCTAGTACTTCACCAAGATCTGCCTCTATATACAATGGTGCTTGAATCTGATCTTGATATTTTCTTTCCTTTTGCAAGATTTTCAAAGGTTGTCTTTTGTATTGGGGATTAAAGTTCTTATTATATTGTGTTTGTCTCTAAGAATTATTATTTTCCAACTCTAACTTATTCAACTTATCTGACAAAGTTTTAATTACATTACTCATATCCTCTAATGTTTGACTTTGAGAGGATTCTATCTTTGCCTTTCCCTTGTCTTGGATAGGCTGTGTCTTTGGTGCTTTGCCTGCAGCCACCAGATTTGCTTCTATCTCTAATGCATCTATTTGGATATGATAAAGGGTTGGAGATCTCCTTTCCCTTAACGTGAATCCAAAATTTGACTTAAAAGCCCTTGCAAAAGTTATTTTTGCACCAACAGGAGGGGACTTAATCTCCACTTGAAGACTATTATACAATTTGTTAAATCTTCTGACAAATTCGACTACAGTTTCATCAGATTTCTTCTTTATAGCATTAAACTCTGTTAATGAATACCCATGGTCTCTTTTTTCTCCCCATCTCTGGGTAAATAAATGTTTCATCTCTTCCCAAGAAGGAATAGAGTTATTGGGAAGCCCTTTAAACCATTTCCTTGCTTCTCCATCCAAGGATTGAACAAAAAGTCTTAGAACAACATCTAAATGTTCAACATTTAGGTTTTCTACAAAATTACAAAATACTGATACATGATTCTTTGCTGTTTGTTCATATTCCCCTGTAAAACAAGGAAGAATCTTGAGGTATTCTTGTGGCATTTGATTCAACGGTTGTTGCAGTTGAAGAGGTGCATACCTATTCGTTAAGAACACAGGAGCTACCATGTTTGCTCCCGAATTTATTGAACCTTCATTACCAACATATGTGGAACCTTATTGAGGAGTAAATGGAGTGTGCAGAGGTGGTAATGTAGTTATAGGCTCAGGTTGAAAAATTACAGCAGATAATGGAAAAGTAACAAACTCTAAAGATTGCTTTTGATAGTTAGGTTCTTGAAATGAAGATGATGAAAAAGGTGACTCTTGATCAGATGAATGTTTGGGTGAGTTGCTGCCTAATGTAGATGGTGTAGAAATTGGTGTAAGTGGGGTTTTAGACCTTCCAACCTTCTTAGAAACTAGCCTCTCAGGATCTAAAAGGGCTTGAACCTTCTGTTGTGAGGTGTCTGATCTTGTATGTGGTCTTCTTGGAGCCAGAGTTATTGCTTTTATTCAAAACAACCAAAAATTCCTCCTCATTGAATAACCAGAGGAAACTATTGGAAACCCAGGGAAAAGTGTTCTTGTTTTCTCTCCTCGGCAATGGCGCCAATTAATGTTGTACCTTAAGAAACCAATTTCCTGGTTGTGTAGAAATTGTGCTTAAGACATTAATGATTATTGTTTATTGTCACTTGTTTGTCACTTAATTATATGTGGTGTTCTCAAATGAAGGACTTGAGAGACTCGATTTTTAACCCTCAATACTTAGGTGACAAGGAAATATCAGAATTCCATTTGATTGTTGAATATAAATGATGAATGAAGAAAATCTTGAATTATTCATAGACAATATGCCGTTTTACACAGAAACTACTATTTGTGACACTTGGAGAAGTTAAAGATAATATGCTGTCTTACACAAAAACTACCATATGTAACTTAGAAGAATTACAAAGGTAAGAACTTCAAGTATAGGACCACTCTTTTAAGGAATTTTAACTTCATTCACATAAGAAAATAAAGACCTGCAACTTCATTACCATACTTAAAGGAAGAAAAAATAAGATGACACATAACAGAGAAGTCACAAAATCATACCCAACAATACATGGAAAACTTCTGATTCTTTCATTAATCAACAGTTGTATCAGGAATTCATTGGCCTAGTATTCAGATTCCTCCAAAATTCGAACCCCCTCCCAATTCCCTTTTCGGGCTTTTATCTCAGCCTCTTTTATTAACTGTCGAATCAATTTTAGAAACTGAGTTCTCAAAACAATTAATAAACTGCTTTATAACAGTTATAAAGCTATTTCTTGTTTGAAATTATTACATATATAAAATTGAAAGAACTCAAAAAATTGCTTCGGTAAGTGACGTGGGGCGGAAAGCTTTGGGAGGCCCACTGCGGGGGTAAAGAGTGTACAGGAGCTTCAACAAGGTTGAACCCCCGCAGTAGTTCCAAACCACACATTGCGATTAGCATGCTAACATCATGGTTAACTGCGAGGGTCAAGATTTAATTAACATTCGTGCTCATTGCTTTCCTGTAGCACACCTCAATGTACTTATCAAGCTATCGGTTGGTCACACCTCTTAAACCTGCATGAACGGATCCGCTAGAAGTATAAAACATGACATATATAATATCAGATCCGGAAGCCTCCATCGCAAATCGCAATCAGCACTTTCCATCGGTGTATCGACCCAAACCTTAACGCTTCTACGATACGGCGGACCCACCGTAATTATAAAACATGACATATATAATATCGAGTCTGGAAGCCCCATCGCAAATCACAATCGGCGAATGAACCAACACCTATACATGAGGCGCTCTGCAGACCCGCTGGGATTATTAAACATAATGCATAGGATATCAGGTCTGGAAGCCTCCATCGTAAATTGCAATCGGTGGAACCTGGGGTGGTACTTCATATGACTGCCCCCACTTCGATTTACGATTGTGATTTGATCATATCACAACCTTGGTTCTATCGGGGGCCGATTCTTTAACACTTGCTTTTTCGATTTCGACATGCAATTATCGCATCACCACTTGCCTTATTTTTATTTTTCATTTTTAAATTTTATCAAATAATCCTCAAATGAAAATGAATGCTACAACAATGTACATGTGGTATTGTGTACACATGGTATAGGTGGTGCGATGTACATATGGGGTTGTGTACACAGTGTGAAAGTAGTGTCGTGTACATGTGATGTTGTGTGGTGTATAGGTGGTACTGTGTACATGTTGTACATATGGTACTGGTGTACATGTGATATTGTGCGCATGTCATAAATGTTGTGTTGCAGGCATGCAGTACTATGTATGTGCATTGTGTAGTCGTGGTATCATCACATGTGTATTCATTGTGTTGTTGTTACACTAAAAAATGTCACCTTGACTACTTACAGTTAGTATGGCTCAAATCAACAGTCATGCTACCCTCTTAGGCAAGTCTCATGCCTCTGTTATCCATCTCAAACTCAAAGAAGAGAGAAAGTCTTGTAAAAATCATGTTTATCTCTGGGGTCGCAGGTTCTCTCTAGTCTTACCTGCGGGGACGCGGACCTTGTTCACAAAATCTGCGTCCATGGACGCTCTGTATGTTAAGGGACAGGTGCGTCCCTCTGTAAAAGGCAAAATGCGCGAGTTTTATCTTGAAAAAGTTACTTGTGGTTACTTCTAGAACATTCTAGAGGTCGGTTTGATGAAATGGATGCGCCTCCAGTTGGTTCATGTATCTCTATTAAGGGGGGACTTATCCCATCAATAAGGGAGCTATCCCACCCAAAGAGGGGGATGATCCCATTGATAGTGGACCTGAATAACCTCTTTACAGCACTATAAATAAAGGCATTGAGCCAGAAGGAGAGGAGGTTGGAGCTATACATTTTCTTTGGGTAAATGCTGCAGGATTTAGGTCTTCCATTAGAGCCTTTGTGAGGAGAGATTGTCTTCACTTGATTCTACTTGGGAGAGGGTGAGCTTTGTCAAAGTAGAGGAAAACCCTTGATGGACCCTGGGAGGAACTTGCACAACACCAAGGCCAGGTTGTAAGAGTTTCTTTGTTTCGTTATTAATACAAACTGGTTTATTTTTCTCAATAGCTTGTGTTAATGAGTTATTTCATGTGTTCCTTGGTCTGCATGTTGAATATATGTTTTATTATATGAAATACAAGTGCTTGGTAATTGTTTGATTGTTTGTGGTTGCAGGAATTGACTTGAAGGAGGAGCTCATCCGGATCGTCAAGAACGGACTTCAACAACAGCGTTTTGGAATAAGGTAAGCCTAAACACTTGTAGTTTTCATGTTGTAAAAGGTGTATTTAGAGAAAGATCACTCCATTTTGTCTTGTTTGTCATTAGAATGTCTTAGACTTCTAGGAAGGTCAGTCGTGTCCGCACCCTTGACAAATTCCGTGTGACAGTTGTACTCTGTGTACGTACATGTATTGTGTTTTACATCAGGGGTAGGTGTATGTATTGTGTGGTGGTGTACACCGGATGTAGGAATATGTATTTTGTTGTGTTGTACATTGGGTGTAGGTGTATGTGTTGTATGTCAGGTGTAGGTGCATGTATTGCATGGTGTTGTATGTCATGTGTGGTTGTATGTGTGTGATGCACACTATGTGTATGTGTACATGGTTGAAGAGAAGGAATTGGGTGTTTTTCAAGTGTGGCAATCGATCCGGTGTGCGTACAGAATAAAGACAAAGCTAGAAGCTAAGGATTGATTAAAGGATAAGTATACATATTTATTTCAGTTTTATTATGCATGTGATTTATGATTATGATATATGATGATTACATGTGATGTATGATTCTAGTTTATGATGGTTACATGTGATTTATGATTTTGATCTATGATGGTTGTGTTTTCAGCTAACGGGATGCGATATGTTTATACATGATGATTTGATCAAACAACTAGTTTGAATTGTTGTGACAGGAAGTAAACAGGATTGCAAGTGTACCTTATTGATGCGCTAGCAATGAGGTATGATGTGAATTTTTTTCAATTTATTTTGAATCTAATAGAAATTGTGTTCTTGGTACAGGAAAGCATGAAATGCCTGGTTGGGTGGTTGAAACCCATGTCAAACATTAGAAACAACAACAAAAGGAATTGGAACAGGTAGCAGTATGTTGGTAAAGCACTTCAGGAGAAGGTAGTAGTATGTTGGTAAAGTACTTCAGGAGCAGGGCCATTGTGGGACACTGGTACCCAATAGTGTCCATTGATTTCCACAAGCTTGCTATGACTTGTATGATGGTTTTGAGGTAGGGAATGCCTTGTTTTTTTTTATTATCTTCCGATGTGAGGAAGCCTTGCCAAGGGATGGATATCCCGGGATAGGGGATGTCAGGGAACTTGGAAGGTGAGTGACTGCACAGAAGGGGTGACTGGATTGTCCGAGGGACTATGTAACAGAGAAGGGAAGGTCGAGGATGGATTTGTTTTGGTCATTAACATTTCCATATGGAATTAAATTCACATTGGGAGTGCGCCCTGGAAAAATGAGCCGATAACTATTTGCTAAGAGGACAAGTGGCGTAGGATTGTAGCGCTAGACATTGGATGCAATTTTGACTTTGGAAGTGGATTCTGGACTTCCTAGGAAGGAAGTGAATCATGACATTACTTTTGAGGGTGGAGGTGTGAGCCTCTGCATTCCCTTGTTTATTGATACGGGCATCGTATCCTTTTATTTGATAGTTTAGAAAATGTGCATATGTGTATATGTGGTTATTGTGAATACCATAATGAGCTATGTTATAAAGCTCTAGTAAATGGTATGTTTATCATTTTTTAGCAGTGGTCATTGTAAATACCGCAACGAGCTAATCTATAAAGCTCCATGGGAAGTATGTTTATTTTTCAATGGTTTTGTTGAGGTCTTGGTGTGGTTTGACACCGAGGATGATGTTCCCTTAGAGGGAGGGCTCTATAAAATCCCATGGTTAAAATTTCATGTAATAAAAGTTAATAAAGGAAAAATAAGACCGTGGTTAGGGGACACTTATTCCAAGCTGAATGTTGGGAAAGACATCTTAGTGTGGGTGTCACTTCAGTTTATTATGGCTAAGGAAATTGGAAAAGTCAATGGCTAAGGCATTAAAAAGGAAAAAAGGTATTTTGGCACATTTATTTATGAAAATAATGGAAAATAGGAGAAAAGGAAGGTGAAAGGTCACAGGTTGCATGTGAGGATGAAAATGAAGGAAAAAAAATGGAAAATGAAGAAAATAGAGGCCTCATTGATAAAACGGCTTCTGAGGATCAGTTGGAAAGATCTTGCTCAGACTTTGGTCAGTTCAGTTTTGGAGCTCTCTCATTATTCATTCTCTCTCTCTCACACACTCTTGGACACTTAGGGTTTTCTTGGAGCATTCTAGATTTTGAGCAAGGAAGGGAAAAACAAGCAAAGGAAGGACAAGGAAAAGAAAGGAAAGCAAAGATTAAACAAAGAACAGCAGGATCAAACAACTTCAATAGGATTACTTGCTGGTAACATATTACATGTGTGATTTCCTAGCTGGTTTTGACATTCATGGATTTGCATGTTGGTAAATGGTTCTCTTGCTACTAGTCGCATGGTTTTGACGGGTTATGATAATGGTTTTCAACCTTGCATTGCCTTTTTTTGGATAGCCATGGTGTGATGGGATTTTTTTCCCAAGTTTGAGTTTTGGAATTGTCGGATGGTTTTGCAATTCGGGGCAGAGGTGGTCTCAGGAAAATTTCCAAAGGCCTAGGAATCCCTTGACCAGTTTTGGCAGGATACATGGTAACTCTTGAGGGTGGAGTATTAGTTAGGGCTTAGTAATCTCGTGTGGATTGCTGTAAATCCTGAGACACAAGGAGACAAAAAATTCCTCAAGGATAGTGATGGAGTCCGAAGGCATTCCAATCTCGGTTTGGTTTTGTGATCTTAGTGCCAGTTTTTGTGAGATCATGGTTTGGTGAAGGTGGAGGTGGTTTAACCTCTGGATTCCCTTGGTTGCTTTTGGATTGGTTTATCCATGAGATCCCACATTCATGTTGGGAATATGACATGAGGGTGACTGGCTGAAAGAAAAATTTGGTTTAGCCATGTCTATGGTCGGGTGGTACGTGGAAGTCTCGAACCCGGTCAACTCTTGCCTATGTTTAATAAAAGCTAAGTTTTCTATCTTTTGTACTTGTTATTATGTGGCCTTAATGGTTGTTATATCATTGTTATTTACATGGTTTAATGGTGGTTATAATCATGGTTATGTGATTGGTTATAGTCATGGTTATTTCATGCATTTACTCATAACTGAAAGGATAAGAGCTGCAAGACCTAATTGCTGTCAAAACAGTTAAAGGAAGAGGGAGGTGATCCTTCTTTCCAAGTCTCATATGAGTTATCATTCATTTATGCACTGTCTTTTATTCATGTCCTATAGATTGCATTGATGCAAAGTGTTTGAAAAAATGCCAGTCCCAGTTGGGGATGGTTAGGCCTAGTCCTCGAGTCAATTTTGATTTGTAAGTCTTGTCATTATGTAAATTATGGATTCTGAAAGCTACAGGGGTTTCTGGGTAGTGACCTAGATTATGGGCTTGAAAAGTGGCACAAATCCTGGAGTCGTAGGCATAGGTTTGAGGAGAAAAGTCCCCAGACACATGCATACCCATGTTGTGCGTGCATCTAGAGGTTTTTAAACGCACCCTTGTCCATATCAAGGGATCATACATGAGTTTAATGGTCTAAAAATCAGTGGGACCCAGGGTCTGGTTAGGGGAATGACTGGGATGCATTCTGGGAGTCCTGTAGTAGATACAGAAGGTCTGTGTTGTGGGTTTCCATTGATTCCACTTCCTTAACTGACACATAGGGAGTCAAATCATATCGTAGTAACTTCTCGTCACATGTTTACCCCGGTTGGCCGGTTACTTGGGTAGATGTGGGAGGAGGGCATTAAAACATTTATGATTCCCATGTTATTAACAACTCTAAAATCTAATGCTCTATAAAACCCAACCATAACAAAAATAAAAATACACAGGGGCTTGTTTGATCATTGGGTTTATGTTTATGAGAGCACTTTTTTGGGCACGAATTTCAGTCTTTTGTTTGGCTCAAAGGCATAAAATGGTTTGATGATACATAACAAGAAGATTTGATCTTCAACCCTCAATGTCTAAATTCTTTAGGGAACCAAAACTCACATGTCAATAATTCAAGAAATTAAATAACAAAACTGAAATTTTAATTCATAAAGCAAAGACAAAAATGTAAATATATTTGTTTAACTAATCTATCTAAGAGAAATGTGTTACAATGCAAAATAGATTAGGGGATTGTTCCTAATCGGCTCTAAAATAATATTACTCTGTTACACCCATGATATCCTTGGAATAACATAATTTTGATATTAATGAATTGGTTCACAAGGTTACATTAAAATCCACGAATCAAGTCTACACAAACTCAACATAGCATAGATTCTCATTGATGGACTATATTCAACACACCAGAATTTGACTATGGAATCTCGACCCCTTTAGACTATTTGATCCCTCATATATATAGTCAATTCATAAGAGGGATAAGCATTACATCATAAGAAAAAAATACCCTATTCTCGCAGGGCAACAAATTGCCTCAATAATCTAGCATTTTGTTATAAAGAAAAGATAAATGTTGCAAGCCAAAATTGCATGGAATATGAAAGAAATAGATTATTTGTCATCACATGATCTAAACTAGTTGGATCTTATTCCCATTCTACATTGGAATCCACTGGGAGGCACTAGAGATCTCATCTTGGCATTGCGTTGATTTAGTCATTGACCACAGGTTGGTGGCTTCACATTTCGACTTGGAACTAAACTAGAAGGAACCACACCATATCATGGGTCATGGTAATAAACCCATGTGGCCAGTTTCGTTGGAGGACGTGTCACTATGCATTTGATACCAAATTTGCACATAGTGGCTACATGAAAGACAAATTCTAGCAACGCTGTAGATAAAATCTTGTTCCAATTCATATGGTCATTAAAAGTAAGAAATTTTAAAATATGTTGTCAGGGTTTTGCCTAAAAAAGATATTTAAATATTTAGGTGTCAAAATCATGAGTAATGTGGAGGTAATCATAATAAAGTGGTGAATATGGAGGAGTAGAGAGGAAAAAAAGGTGTATCAATGATATAAAAAAGTACCAAATTCGGGACCCAACATCTACCCCAGATTGAAGTTGATGCATGTCCTCGAGCATATTTTTAGATCACTTTTGGTAGTCCAACAGGAACCTTAGGCCATTGAGTTGATGAATTTCCAAAATCTTCCATTGCATAGTGATGGCCCTTAGTATTACAACAATAATACTGCAACTCCCAAGGGTTTCGACTTTAATTTTCAAACTGGGGTTCGTAATAAATTAAGAGGGGTCGACACTATGTGTGCAACATGTATTATCTTATTATTTTGCTGATATTACGTAGGTGAAAGCAACTAAGGAGAATTTGAGTTACACAGAGACCATTATGTTGTCTATGCTACATGAAATATTCAAAATTGCAGGAAATGAAGAACAATAAGCAAACCTATACTATGTGTATAGTTTTCTTCCGGAGTTCTCGCATCCATAATTATTTGAATCGACGTTTCGAGCCATCCACCGTGGATCTATCCTGATGATGAGCCACGGTGGATGGCTCGAAACATCGATTCAAATAATTATGGATGCGAGAACTCTAGAAGAAAACTATACACAAAGTACAAATCACAAAAGCCTCAAAAAAATAAACCTATACTACTTGAAAAAAAAGGAAACAAACCAATTCAATCATACTGAAATAAAAGCAGGTCTACTCTATTGTGCATAGAACACACACTTGCAGCTGAAATAAGGCATAAAAACATTAAACCCTAATTGACAGAAAAAGTTAGTTTTCCTACAACAACTAGGTCAAAGGATATATGAGGTCTCTTGGTTTCCAAATCTCATCGTTAGCATCTTAGGGACATTGTAACATGTTAAGGAAGGCTAACCATGCTCTGGATGTATGTCTAAATGGTTCTCGATGGAAAAAGTGGGTTGCTACAGGAGTCCCTATTTTGCTACAGTAGACAGTCAAATGAGCAGAAAAATGCACTTCAGATGCAGTTTGAAGGAAGGATGAGCTAAGGTAAGGCTAAAGGATGGTCAATACCTCTTGTACATGTCCTTATGCCTCCGATGGACAATTTTATTCATTAAAATATGAATTCAAGGGTTTCTTGTAGATTTTCAAAAGAGGGAATTGTGCAATTGACAATATACACAAATGCATGAACAATAAATAAAGAAAAATAATAAAAGTAAACTAATACATGGAAAGTAGTGTCATTTTTATAGAATAACCATATAATGTCCACTAAAACATGATGCAGAAAAAGACTTGTAAGCAAACTAGTTCATTAACTCTGTAGGAAACATTGTTCAAAAATGATATTACAGAAGTGACTAATTGAACTAATACATGAAAAATAAGAGTACAAAGAGGAGTCTTGAGCACCTAGGGTGGGACCTAACCCAAGAAGGCTAATATTCCTAAAGAGATAATAGTTTAGGAACAAAAAATGCCCTTCATTTATCATAAAATATGCTTATACATGGAAAGCTGAAAAAATGAAATTCTTAGGCTAATGCTTCTACTTGACTTCAACTAAATTTTTACTTCAAAAATTCGATGCCCAATGGGATACTCAATCCATTTATTATAAAAAATAGTTGATGGCTATCCTCCTTGAAGAGAGGGCTACTTTACCTCAAAAATCCCTAGAAAGGAGGATCTTTCTCCCTGAGTGACCTCACAACTATAGGGATGAGATTTCTCAAGCCAACTGAGTTTGGTCATCCGGTAGTAGGGAATAGGTCCCATAATTCTCTTTTGACTGGATTTTCCTAATGATATACACCAAATATCCTCAATATCCTGCAAAATAAACACATTAGGCTCACAAAGTATGATAAACATCTATTAGCTTCCTAAGAACTTATTAAAGATAAGAAATACGTTTTTAAGTGTAGAAGGAGAGGGTTAATGTGACAAGGAAAGGTGAGATAGGCCTTAAATTATACCTAATTAGGAGGCCCATCATACCCTCATATTGAAAATTTTTCTCATTTTTTGAGAAACCTATTTATCTTCTTTTCTCTGCTTTTCTTCATTGATCTCGATGATGACTTGCCTAATATCCTATGTAGTGTTGAAGGTGGTTGTCCTTGCTTGATAAAAAAATGTACTTGCCTCAATTTCCTGCCATTTATTTGAATTTTCCTATTTCTTTGATACTCCCAAGGTCCCATTAGGAAAGGATGTCTAAATATAATACTTATCCATTGATTTCAAGTTTCTAGGAGATTCTCTTATAAAATAGATTTCTTGCTAGTGCATACTGTGACCTGTCAGGGGAGTGATATTCCATCATTTTCATGTTGTATGATAGTGTCTGCCATCTCCTTTGGCAGGCCTACAAAATTTCTTCTCCTAAGAGTCTCAAGGTATCCTCATAGTGGAGGACGACTTCTTCCTACCATTGCTTGTAAACTACTATTCCCTAAGGATCTTCTGCTAGAAGTGCATGGTTGACAACAAAGACATGTGGGGAAGGATGTTCTAGCCTGATTAAGAGTGGTTCTTTCATCTCCATGTATGATGATCTCTTTACTTATTCTTCCCTTTTTTCATCATGCCTTAGCCATGGTTCTAGGGCCATTAGTTGCACATCACCTAAATAGGGATTTGAGTCCCATATCTTCATGTTAGGAAGCAACAAGTTGTGGATGTAAAGTTTTGCAATCTTGGCCTTGTCCTCTATGTTGTTCTGAAGGCAAAAGTCAATACATTCTCTTATGTCTTGCAAAGGGAGAAATCCCTTTTGTGCTAACATTCTAATTTGGAATTGGCACCATTGATATTTTAAAATTAGGGAATAGGTTTTTGGGGGGTGTTTGAAGTTCACAACTTCTAAGAAAATATGGGCCATGGTGCCCAAATTTGTTTCTAAGGTGGCAACCTAGCTTTATTTTTTGTGCAACAACTTCTATGTTTGCTGAACTGGGCCCTCAACTTTTTATTTTCATTTTCTAGGTGGTCTCTTTTTTTGGCTTCATCAAATATGAGGAGGGCCATCCCCTCTCATATTTTTCGTTTCATCTTCCACTCTTCCAAAATCAACAACTCCCTTAGACTCTTCAATTTTCTTTCATCTATGGGTTCTAAAATTTTCTTCCTCAAGCTCAAAGAATAAGACTGGTGCTAAGTGAATAGGAAGTAATTTTCCTGCCTCAATCAAAGAGTAGTAGGAAGAGGATCCTTTTGGAGCTTCCTATGGCTTTGTTGTATGTTCCTATAACTTAGTTGTTTGCTCCTATAGCATTGTTGTGTGTTCCTGTGGCATTGAAGTTTGCTTCTGTAGCACTACAAGCTGGGTGCTTAGCCCTTCTAGCTGTAATTTCGAATTATTTCCCCTTGGTTAGTTGTATTATTGGTCTCTTTCCTTATTATTTTTGGGGTTCTTCTTACTCAGGACTAGGAGTTTCCTCGATAATTATTGGAGTGGGAGATGGACGCTTAGGTTTGCTAGTAAACGTATTCTATTACTATTTCTTCTTCTAAAATAGACAAGAGTTTCTCTTAGTTTACTTGCCTTGGGGTTTTGTTAGAGTGCTTAGGGCTGCTAAAGTAGAAACAACCTCCTCCTCTAGATTTTCTTCCCCAAAAGCTGCAATGCTTTCTTCTGCCTCCATTTTCCTCCTTTTAGTTGGATTTTTTTATGACTCAATGTCCTTTGGAGGCTCTACTGGATCTATCTGGGGTGCTAGTACTTTAGCATTGACACCTAATTATACTAACTACAACTTAGCCAATTTTGTTTTTTTTGGTGGCTTTGATAAATATGTTTTAGCTTCTAGGTCTCCCTTTATTTCTTCTTATGTCTCTTCCTTTATTTCTTCCTCTAGTCCTACCTATGTTTTTTCTTGTTCCAACTCTGTTTGGGTCTCAAAAAAATCATATCTATCCATATCAATGAAGTTTTGCTAGGAGACAAGGAATTACAAGTGCTCCAAAGAATCCATGAATATTAGCCTAATCAGACCATGATGAGCCAAATAATATGCTTCCCTTACTTTACCTTTGTTCTCATTTCCTTGATGTATTGAAGGAGGAAATGTGGGATGCTAACTTGTTCAGAGACCGGTGAATTAGCTTGGAATTTAAGCTGGTATAGAAGTTTGAACTAGTAGGCATATACAATTCTCAATATCCCTTCACAAGAAATGTATTTTAGGATGTGATATGCCACCTCATCCCATGGATGTGGTAATATTTCTTATCCCATTCTTATATTCTTCTGATTGTTCATTAGGGAGGAAAAATACTCTCTTAGCATCGATTGCTTCATGTCTTTCTTCCTTGCTCCATTTAATCCCCTTGGGAAGGGTTGTGACTCTGCTAATAATATATTCATCAATATATATAATTAAACCTTTAATAAAGTCAACATTTCATGTCCTTGAATATGTTGGAGGTTCAGGGCAAAGTCCAAAGTAATATCATCATCACAACCTCTAAAACTTTCAAAGAACCCTAGCCAATTTTAATTTTTCCAAGATGTCCCCATGTTGGGTAATTTATTTTTTCTTAAATTACTTCATTAATTATCAACCAAGGTTCATGTACTTGTGAGATGAATGTGCACCATATATGCTACGATTAGTTCTATGGATTGATTGATTCTAAATATGAAATTAACCTGAGTATGGACAAATGTTTTTAATGAGATTTATATAATAATTAGACACATGTTATTTCAATTTAAAGTTACATCAAATCCTAATTACTTAACTGAATTGAAATTCATTATTTTGCATAATTGAAAATATATCTTGATTGTAGAATTCAAAACCTACTTCTACTTGCATAAAAGGAAATGCTAAATTGCAAGAAAAAGAATCTAGTGCTACTTGTGGAATTGAAAACACTACAATCACTATTTTGTAGAAAGGAACTTCTACACTAAATTGCAATAAGAAATTTCTATACCAATTACATAAAAGTAAATTTCATCACAAGGACCTAATTTCTAATTGCATAAGAAAGATTAGATGGAAAACTTGTAACTTTAAAATGATTCCTTGTGTGTGTAGTTAAAAATAAAATCTTTTTGGTATTTTCCCTTTATGAGTACTTTGAAATCAAGACAACAATTGATCAAAATATCTATGTGATGAAACTAATTAAGCAATTTCTGAGAGAAACTACTACGCTATAAGCAATCTGGAAATGTAAAACAAAACAAAATAACCTCACAACTTGACAGGGGGCCCTCCCGTGAGCGTAGATCTGCTAACAATCAAAGGATCTTTTGTGTATGCATTGAGAAAAAAGTAATTGTATTAATCTGGAACAGAGTATCACCAATCTTGAAAATAAAACCATAATCGAACTGTGTTTTGGGTCTCGCCTTACGAATTTTATACAAATTTCATTAAACAAATTGTAAGAGTTCTATGCCGATACGAAATGAGCTAATTCGACATCTACGAAATGGATTCAGTTTAGAACTCTATCTCCTTATGAATTGATATTGAAAGAGAAATTCATAAGAGATTCTTCTTGAACCATATCCTAACGATTGAACATGTCTTCAACACGATCTCTTAATGTTGTTCTATTCTCCTATTGCCTTTACTTAACCGCTGCACTGTCATTCTCAGAGTTTGAATTTGAATTTGACTCTTAGATCTCTTAATCTTCATAGCCTGCCAAGTCATGTCGATAGGTGGTCATCCATGTGGTAAACATTTGTCATCTCCATACACTATTCATCCTTTTTTCTGAAGCACTGCAACCTGTCTAACCATGGATATTGCTACGGAATTCAACATTAGCTATAGAATGTTTATGATTATGTTATTGTAAGAATGTTTTCATTATAATTCATAGAGAAACATAGTTTCTAAACATGGATGATAAATACCTTTTATAAGTTGGATTTTACCTTGAGCATATTGAATCTGCTATAAAAATGGTGAAAAAAGGTGAAAGGAGATGGAAAAGGGTAGTAAAAAAGGAAACAATCTCATAATTCAACATTCCCCCACATCAAAGGTCTTGCATGTCCTCACGCACTGAAAATTCAAAATTGGTTCTTATTTTCTTCTTTATTGTATGATTTCTAAAGCCTATGCAAGCACATGCAAACTAGTGCTTTCCTTTTTCTTATTAATGTTGAAGGTGACCCTTGGTTTCTTCATTAAAATTTTACGCCACAAACCCCTGATTCTATTCTTAAGAAACTTGTTATTAGCCTTAAGTTTCTTATTTTTCTTATACAATGGCAAAGATGTAGAAGTATGTTATCATTCTGGGTTCTAAGTATCTCATTATGAAATTTTTCTGCTTCCCTTTCCCATGTCAGGTGTTTATTTAGAACCTCTAGCTCATATATGTCTTGTTTCAAATCATCTTCAACTCTGCATTCTTGTTTTGGAGTCTATTTTGTCAAGGAAGTTTCACCAATTTCATTCTTTTGATACTGAGAGATATTTTCATTCTGTTGTGCTCTTTGTTCCAGAGGTTCTACATAATCGTAAATTTCCTTCTGGGCTGGGTTAATGTATGGAGTTTTTCTTGTCGGGTTGACTGTGTGAGGGGGTGTTTAGTATCCTTCCTCTTCAAGATCTATCATTTCTGGAGAATGTGTACTTGAAAATTTTGAAATTCTATTACTTCCCAATTTTACTCCTAATCCTTCATTGTCTTGTCTTTTTGTTTTACTAACCTCTTTTTTTATTTTCTCTGCTTTCTCACTTTCTTCAGGTAACTTAGAGCTTGAGTTGACTTTCTTTCTTCTAAGACTTTGTTTTTCATTTCTTTGTTTACATTTTTCAAAATACTGGGAGAGTGGAGTATCATCCTCAAATGGTTCTTTTGGTACCTCTGTCTCATTATGTTCTTGAATTTCTTCTTCAATTTTCTCTTTTTCAGGGTTAGGGTTTGGTACTGACTTTCGTCAACTCTGCTTAACCCTACTGCTTGTTTCTTCCTCCTGGACTTCTACAAAATGATTTCTAACTAAGAAATCTTGCCAATTATCTCCCTTAGCTTCTAGATGTGCCTCTATAAGGATTTTGATGAGTCTGTGATGATAAAGGGAATTATTAATGGACCTAGACTCTCTCTGTATACTAGATGCCATTTTTCTAAGACTTTGGAGCAAGAAGTAAGGAAAATTGATTTCATTTCTGTCGATAAAATGCATAAAGAGTTGGGCATGGTAGAAAAACATAGTTCCAAATCTACCTTCACAAGTTACAAACTTTTGAATAACCAACAATAGATTTCTCCATTTCCCTTTTAATGCAGTGACTGGAATTCCCTTTTTAAAGATGGATATATCCATACCTGGTTCTCTGAGGAAATGTATCCAGTCATTCTCTTTGATTTTTCTGTTCTTGAACCAAATTTCTCCATTTCTAGGTAATCTCGTAGCTTCTGCCACAATGGACTCTATTAGGATAAGCTTGATGTCTCCAATTTCTTCTTCAACCCCATCAAAATCTCGAGCAAAAGCTTTGGTAACCTCTATCTCATGCTCGTCAAAATTTTCAAAGAACTGAAGCTGTCCTACTTATTGCAATGGGTCTCTCACTCTCGAGTATGCCTGAAGAAATTTCATTCTGTTTGGTTTAGAGCGAAGAATTGTTCCCATGGTGAGTAGAAGTTTCAGTCTTTGATTGTTTCCTTTTGTTAGGACTAATGGAAGTTTGAGAAATGGAATGAGCGCAATGTGAATGATAGGGGTTTCAGAAGTGCGCATAATGAGTATGAAATGGAGTTGAATGATAGAAAAATAAGTCGCTTGATGGAAGGAGTTGTCTTATGATTGAACTGTACCTTCCAACAATTCCCAAATCCAATTTTAGAGGATCGGTGGAATGTATTTGATCTTTGATCGAATTGATGTGACTGACAGAGTAATGATGAGGGAGTAGGGTATAACGGTCATAACAATGAGTGTAATAGCAATTTTATAAGGTCTTCAACTCTTTTTCTTTAATAAAATCATCCATGAATTAAAACCTAAGTTCTTATATGAAAAATAATTTCAACATTCTACATACCTTTACTTTTGTGAATTCCTTGATATTCTTTTGCTGTGGATTGATGTAGAATTCAGACTTGGCAGCAGAATTGAAGATAGGCTACAAAATGATATAAATTCTGTTTGCTTGAATTTTCCTTGTTTGATCAAGAGAAGACTTATTTATTGTTGCTGCTACTTTTGGTGGTCAGTGAAAACACTGATCCTTAGAAATATTACTTGCCACCTGAAATTTATTCGCAAAAGAAGGGTACAAATAAATAGGGACAATAGTGAGGGGATTATAAAAATCTAAATTGCCAAGATATCTTGGTTTTCAGTTAATATTTTCCGTATAAACATGTCAACATAGCTAGTTTTCGTGTTTATACTTTTATTATTATTATTATTATTTATTTATCTTTATTGGAAAAATTACAATGAAGTTGGAGAGTGAGGAGAAGAATCTCCTTTCTTGACCAACTTGAATTCGAAATTTTCTTGCAAATATTTGAAAAATTCTTCCTTTGTTAGTGGTTTATGATACATCCTTAATCTATGACCATTAACAAGGAAAGTAATTTGTTCATCATCAATAGTTTTAATTTTGACTGCTCCATTATAAAAAAATTGTATCAATCTAATAAGGAACAAGCTAATGAGTTTGAAATTTCCCTTGAAAATCTTTGAATTTGAAATAAAAATGAAGAGCCTAGTCACCTTGCTTAAATTTTTTAGCTTTGATGAATTTGTCATGCCACATTTATCTTTGTTGTTTATGTTGGTTCTTTGAATAACATGTTGTCGGATCTCATCTATCGCATTCAATTGTGCTAATATTTGTTTTTGAGCTTTTCATAGATCAAGGCCCAATTTAGTTGTTGTTTTGAAGGTCTCCAATTAGAAATCAATTGGAAGCAAAAACTTGCTTTCCATAGACAAGCTCATAAGGAGTATGTCCATTTGTGTTCCTCCATGTAGTCTGGTATGCCCATAGTGCTTCTGGAAGCTCTTCTACCCAATCCTTCCTATGAAAATCAATGTTTGGTAAGAATTGCTTCAAGTACTTTGTTGGTGGATTCCACTTGTCCATTAGCTTGTGGATGATATAGAGTAGACTTCTGATGCTTGATCTTATATTTATCCATGATCCTTTTCACCAATTTAGATGTAAACTGAGTAGCTTGATCTGTTAGAATTTCTCTTGGAACACCCAAACGAGTAAAAATATCCTCAAAAATAAATGTAACTATAACATTTTTAGTTGCAAATAAAAGAGGTTTAACTTCTACCCATTTTGTAACATAATCCGTGCAAACAAGTATGTACCTTTTCTGTTTAGATGGAGGATTTATTTGTCCAACAAAATCTAGAGCCCATTTTTCAAAAGGTTCTACAACTACCTGTGGTTGTAGAGGCATTTCATCTGATGGAATGAGCTTCCCCATTCTTTGACAACTATCACATCTTTTGACATATTCTTTGGCATCCTTGAAAATGGATGGCCAATAATATCCCAAAATAAGGATTTTGTAAGAAGTTATTTTGTTGGAAAAATGTCCTCCACATGGCTCATCATGGCAAGCTTTTAATATTTCAGGTACTTCATCCTCTCGAACACATCTTTGGATAATCAAATCAGGTCCAGTTTTGTACAATTCTCCATCTATCCAAGAATAAGGTGCATTGGTTTTGATCACTTTTTTCTTTTCTCTAGCTGATAGTTGTGGAGGTAACTTTCTTGTAGCCAAATAATTAGCAATATCTGCAAACCAAGGTGTTTTAGTAGATATTGCAAAAATATATTCATCAAGAAATTTATCTTTTACAGGAACATCCTCATTATTATTCTGCATTCTAGAAAGAAAATCAGCAAATGTATTTTCTTTTCCTGGTCTATCAAGAATAGTAATGTTGAATTCTTGTAACAATAACAATCATCTTGTGATTCTACCATTAGTAACTGGTTTGTTCATTAGATATCTAATGGATAACTGATCTATATGAATGAAAGTTTCATAACCAATGATATAATGACGAAATTTATTAATGACATGCACAACAACTAAAAAATATTCTGTTACAATATAATTTAAATCTACTGGAGTCAAATGTTTTCTCGTATAATAGATAACATAAGGAGTTAAATATTTTTGTCCCAACACAACTCCTCGAGTTGTATCTGAAGAATCAGTAAAAAAGTGAAAAGGAAAAGCCCAATTAGGTCCCCTTAAAATTGGTGCTTCAATAATATTTTGTTTCAATGTCTCAAATGATTTCTAACAATCAAAATTCCAAGCAAATTCACAATTTTTATAAGGAGTTTGAAAAGTGGAAAAGCTATTTTTGTGAAAATTTCTATGAATCTTCTATAATATCCAGTAAATCTGAGAAAACTTCCAACATCTCTTTGACAAACAAGAATTGAAATTTTAGAAATACTTCTACTTTAGATGTATCCACTTTAATTCCATCACTTGTCAAAATATGCTAGCCTAAAACAATCCCTTCATTGAACATCATAAAACATTTGTCATGGCTTAATGAAAGGTTTGGCTCTTTACTTCTAATAAGATTTTTTTCTAAATTTTGAATAGCTTCTTTAAAAGTATCAGCATACACAGTAAAGTCATCCATGTATACTTCCACACAATCATGAATTAGATCAGAAAAGATACCTAATGCTGCTCTTTGAAATGTGGCAAGTGCATTACATAATCCAAATAGAATAACCCTATAAGCATATGTTCCCCATGGACATGTAAAAGTAGTTTTATCTTGATATTTTGGTTCTAGTTGGATTTGGTTATATCCACTGAAACCATCTAACAATGAAAATACTTCTTTCCTGCCAAGGTATCTAATACTTGATCTATAAAATGTAGTGGAAAATGATCTTTCAAAGTAGCTTTGTTGAATTCCATATAGTTAATACACACTCTCCATTTTCCATTTTTCTTAGGAACAATCACTAAAGGTGACATCCATTGACTATCTGATATTGGATAGATGAAATTCACATTAAGTAACTTTTGTAATTTCTCCTTAATTATTTCTCTCAGATTAGGATTCATCCTTCTCTGAGGTTGTCTATCTGGTCTGGCATTTTCTGGAATATAAATACGATGCATACAAGTTTTAGGATTAATCCCTTTCATATCAATGTACTCCCATGCATAAGTGGAAGAGTGTTTTTATAACATCTGTATCAATTCCCTCTTTTTAAATTATTGTTGGAAAATACTGAGGAGGGGGGTCACTAAATATTCCTTAGCAATTAGCACTTTTAAATCTTTTTAGAGAATTAGTTAATCTTCAATTATCATTAATGTTTATGCAGTAACAACAGTGAATAAAAGAACACGGGAGGCACAAAAAATTTAGGTCCCTCTGCACTATCCGTGCACTATCCGCCACTTTTTACAGAATTCAAATCCTCTTCTCAAAGAGAGAGTTATGGCAATTTTCCCAAGGTCACTTCTTTGAGATGAAATTTAGGAGCCTACAAAAACCCTAACTTCCACAGATCATATCCCCGAAAATATAGCGAACCAAGATCTAAAATTCGGTCACGACGTTCATCAGGATTGCGAATAAAATGGGTTTTCATTTCAGAATCTAAGACTTTGTAGAAATGAAGTTATAGTGAAAATGCCACGATCACTTCATTTGGAGGATATATGAGATTTCTTTTTATAGAGTTGAGAGGGGCTTCTATAGAGAATGTTGGAGGGATTTTAGGAGCTTAAAAAATTATTAATTATTGGTTATTCAATGACCAGAAAAATTTATGAGTGCTATGCAACAACCCCATAGGGTTTTAGCCCACTAACTGGGGTTACTAACTTCAAACATGAATATCTCTCAAACCGTGAAGAATTACTTGGCGTGCCATATATCAATGGAAACATCTCGACGAGTAGAATCCATCTAGAAGATCCTTGACTCAAAATAGAGTAAGTTGTCAAGTCAAAATTCCATTTCAAGATCAGGGTAGCCCCTGGTGCTTCTTGGGTTGACATCAATGACAACCTCAGATCATCTTTAGATCAACAATCTCCCCCTTTGGCATTGATGGCAACACAAGTACTCCCCCTACGATCAGGGCACCTCTTCCTACTACCTTCTCTCCCCATTTGACATCAATGGCAAAGGGTAACTCCCCTTGACACACAACCATCCTGCGGACCTGTACACACTTCCACTCCCCCTTTATTTTATAAATAAGGAAAATCTAATGAGAACTTGGGAGAATCCCAAGCTTCTGGCGAAGATATTCAAATGCTTCACGAGGTAAAGGTTTAGTGAAGATATCAATGATTTGTTCTTTTGTACCAACATATTCAAGTTTGATATTCTTTTCAACGACTTGTTCTATAATAAAATGATATTTTATCGGAATGTGTTTTGTTTTTGAATGCATGACAGGATTCTTGGAGATGCTAATGGCACTGGTGTTATCACAGAAGATGGGAATAAGCTCATTGAATTGTACTTGAAGATCTTGCAAATTTTGTTTCGTCTAAAGGACTTGAGTACAACAAGCTACCGCTGCAATGTAATATGCTTCCGTTGTAGATAACGAGATTGAGGTTTGCTTTTTGCTCAACCATGATACGAGACAACCACCTAGATAGAATGCTGCTCCACTAGTACTCTTACGATCATAATTGCTTCCTGCCCAATCTGCATCTGTAAAGGCTTTAATAATGAGATTGTTGCCCTTGGGATACCACAAGTCATATTCTGTTGTGCCCTTTAGATATCGAAGAATTATTTTTTCGGCAATAATATGTGATTCTTTTGGTGCTGCTTGGAATCTTGCTACTTGTCCAACTACTTGCATAACATCTGGTCGAGAGGCTGTTACATATAGAAGACTACCAATCATAGATTTGTACAACCTCTGATCCACATCCTTAGATGAGTCGTCTATGCTCAATTTGCAACCTGTTAGCATCAGAGTAAGGACGGGTTTGCAATCTTCCATTTTGAATTTCTTGAGCATTTCCTTGATGTTCTTGGCTTGACATTTTCCTTTCTCTTGCTGAGATATTTGAAGCCCTAAGAAGTATGTCAACTCACCAAGTAAAGATATATCGAACTCACTTTGCATCTTTGTAGCAATTTCTTACTTAGTTATTCATCATTGCTACCAAAGATTATATCATCCACATATACCTCAACGATTGTTAAATTATGCTTATCTATTTGTACGTAAATATTTCTATCAACAATACCTTTCTTGAACCCTTTTTGACATAGATATCCGTCAAGACGAGCATACCATGCTCAGGGAGCCTACTTGAGACCATACAGAGCCTTCTTTAACCTGGAAACACAACCTTCTTTTTCTGATAGTAGAAAACCTTAAGGTTGTTCGATGTAAACTTCTTCTTCTAATTCGCCATTCAGAAATGCTGACTTAACATCCATTTGGTAGACTTTTATTTTTCTTGAACATGCATAGGTGAGAAACATCCGGATGGCTTCCATTCTGGCAACTGGTGCAAATGTTTCATCGAAATCAATTCCTTCCACTTGTGTATATCCTTTGCAGACTAATCTTGTCTTGTTCCTGGTAACCTATAATCCTTGAACTATTTTTCTCCCCCTGAACCTTTAATGAAACTACCATCTTGTTCAAACTACCTTCCTATCAATCGTAGACTTGTGCCATATACTGTTGCATAGACTCCTCTTGTACAAACATTAAGGAGTCAACAAACTAGATTGTTCAAAATAGTGAGTCACCTAACGGGCCATCTTGACTTGAGTCATTATCTGAAGCAACTGCTAATTCCTGATGACCTTTTGCTTTTACAAATCTTGAAAGCATAACTGCTGAAACCTTGTCATCTTCTTTGTTTTCCTGTACCTGTTTCATTTTCTAGACCTTCTTATTCCTGCAATCTCGAGCCATGTGCCCTTAGTTATGACACTTGAAGCATTCAATATTGTCCATAGACGATTCCATCTGATATCTGCAACCATGAGCGCTATGGCCGTAGTTATGGCATTTGAAACATTTAATATTTGGTCCATCTAGCACATATTCTCTTCTGACAAAATCATCATGGAACCTATTTCGTGATCCTGCAAACTTGCTTCTAGGGTTTTGCAGATAATGATTGTACCTGTCAAAAACTTCACAATCCCTAGCCATATGTCCATAGTTAGCACATAAAGAGAAATAACCATTAAATAAATGAACATACCTGGAATATTTTTCAGTCTTCTTTAGAGGCGGTGTTGTAGTTTCTTGTGGTCCTTTGTTCTTGATTGCTTTGGTCTTGTTCTTTGGAGTTGCAACATTCTTATTTTCTTTTCAGTTTGATCAACTTCATTCTTAGAATCATCCTGTGAAGCTGTGGAGCTTGTACCTTCATCAACTGGAGCTTTACCATCTTTAATTGCCTTCATCTTCGCTTCTTCATCTGTCTTATCTTGTAAGTATTCTTTTTGCAATCCCTTGAGTTTGTTGATCTCGACACGAGTTGCATCAAGTTCTTCTTACTTTTGAGCAAGATCTTCTTGAAACCATATTTTCAAGATCTTTTTTTTTTTTTCTCTGCCTCCTCAACCTGTAGCTTGAGAAGAGTGGTCTTCTCTACTTCTCTGTTGAGAACCTGTATCTATTCCTTCTGCTTCTCATTTTCAATCCTGAGCCTGCTTATTTCTATTGAAGATGTTTCTAATTCCTTTTTCTTTTGGTCAACAACGGATATGTATCTTTGATCAGATTCCTTCCTTTCAATTTCTGCTTCCTGCATCTATTGTGTGATCCTGCTAATCTCTGCAAATGTTGTGTCGAGTTCTTGTTGCTTCTGTTGGACTTCTCTCTTAAGGTTTCATGTCGCTGTATTATTAATTTCTTCCAACTTCTTTTGAAGTGACTCTTCAATACATTTGTGTTCTTCAACTTCAATTTTGAGACATTGAACTTGTTCTTCAAGAGTATTGGAACAGATCTTCTCAGCCTTGAGCTCTTTTATAAGCTTGATTGCCTCCTTAGAAAATTCTTCTATGGTCAACCCTTCTTCATCATACTCAAAAGGATCTGAGTTTTCAATAATATTTTGACCTGATTTCTTTGTTGAATATAGATTATGAAGCTTTTCCCAAAGAGCTTTAGCTGTTGAACGTTGACCAACTTTTGTTTTCACTGAATTTGGAAAAACATTCAAAATTACATTCATGGCTTTTGAATTGTACCTTTTAGCTTCGTCGGTAGAGGTATCTCCAGAAACAATTGATTCCCATACTCCATGTGCCTACAAAGATACTTCCATCCTAGATTCCCATATCTAGTAATTATCTGCATCAAAATCAGGGGTTGGTACACAATACTCAATTTCTTGAGATTTTGTTGTACCTATACCTTCCTTTAAATCCTTGTGACCCGCTTCTTTGACTTTCCCATCTCTATGCTCTAAAAATTGACTTCCAGTGGTTAAGTTGTTACTAAAGGAACCAAGCTCTGAATACCAATTGTTGGAAAATACTGAGGGGGGGGTGAATCAGTATTTCTTAGCAATTAGCACTTTTAAATCTTTTCAGAGCATTATTTAATCTTCAATTATCATTAATGTTTATGCAGTAACAACAGTGAATAAAAGAACACAGGAGGCACAAAAATTTTAGGTGGAAAACCCCCTCCGGGTCAAAAACCACCGAACACTTTTCTAATAATTCTTTAATCTTCAACTCCAATTGAAAAGAAAGCTCCAAATTCCTATAATATGGAAAATCATTCTTCTCTAGCTCTCACTGGATGGACGCTCCAACACCCGAGATTCTTCAGTAGTCAACTGAACGGATGCCCGAACACCCAATGAGCTACAACTCACCCTCGTACCACCCTACCACCCTGAAGTTTTCATAGGCTTGAACCTTTTGGTGACTTCATGCACCAGACTAGCACCAGCCGACCACCCTATAGAAGAATAAAAGAAGAATGGACTCCCGTACCAGGGAAAATGGTCCACTTTACAATGATATAGAATGATGTAGAAGAAGACAACACACTAGACCATAACCCCAACTATGAAACAACCACCTAATGATGATCCTAGACCTCCTGACACTACCTCTTGAACTCTTGGCAGATAGACACTTGTACAACTTTTACAAAGATGCTTTTACAATGACTCTGTACAATGATACTTTTACAATGTATGTATGCAGTGCTGCCCACTTGAAGACTTCATGTGGTGAACTTCTTGTTGCTATTCTGCACCTTAATTGCTGCTCTTGTCATGATACCTTTCTCACTCTTCATAACATTAGATTATGCATTCATTCTTCTCTTGATGAATATATAATACCTGCAAAAAGTCTTGAAGGAAATACCCATGACATGATAATAGAAAAACTTACCTCATCTCGCAGAGCATATGTCAGTACTAAACAAAAACAACAAATTAGAATACAAAGAACCTAATGCAATTAGGAAATGAACATGCATATACAGGAGATACTTGTAGCTTACCTCTGCTGCATCATTTTGCTGCACCTTTCTCTTTGCTGCCTTAGAAAGTCTGGTCCTTTGCACCCCTTAACATCACTTGATCTAGTTTTTCTCGCCTTCTAGGAGTACGATATTTAATCTGATGTATCTCTGTGATTTTAGATCCCCAATATGTGATCTTCGGTCCTATAGTATCCCTCTAAGTCTTCTTTCCAATGCCATAGGTCTGACCCGATTTGGACTCTTCAAGACAAAGTTATGCCCAATCTCTCACAATGACCTAATTATGGACTAGTTCAGTAGAGTGAATTTGTACGACGTGCCATATTTCATTGTTTCCTCCTCTGGCTCTGAAATTGGTACAAAAAAACTAGAATCCGTGCACTATCTGCCACTTTTTACAGAATTCCAATGCTTTTCTCAGAGAGAGAGTTATGACGATTTTCCCAAGGTCACTTTGTTGAAAAGTGTGCAACAAGAAATGCTTGTTGAGATTGCAACAAGATGATGGAGCTTAGTGAAAAGAGTCGCCTTCACTAAGTGGGCCCGCAGGCTATTTTTGGCGCAAGTCTATTTTTAAACTATGTCTATTTTTAGACATATGGATCATGTCTATGGATGATTGATCAAGTTGGGAAAAATAGATGGACTTCTATTTTTGATGAAAGTGTGAGTGATCACAGTGTGAGTGATTACAGTGTGAGTGATCACAGTGTGAGTGATCAAAGTCAAAAATAGAAAAGTCAAATATTATTATCTCACAATAATATTTGGACTATAAACTTAATCTTATTCTCTTGGAGCACTTCAGTTTGAGCTACGGAAGTGGCACATGCAGCTGTCAGAAGGAAATACGCTGTTCTCATGAGTCAGTTGAGTTGGTGCATGCATGACTTCAGTTAGAACTCAAGTGAGTTGAGTTTAGTGGACTGGAGGTACAGTTGATGGAGTTGTGTTCAGTTTAGCTTTGTTAAACTGGTTGTATTTAGTCTAACTGATCAATAGACTAAAGATGAGTTGGGTGAATTAGTTATTAATTAATTCACAAGTTATTAACTCATAATGCAACTATAGAATACATCAGTTAACTCAGTTGCATGTCAGTGCATGTTCAGTTCAGCAGGGACAGGTGTTAGAGGATCAGATTGCTATCAGTTGTGACTATAGCTGTGCATGATGATTTGCACAATCAAAGGATTGAGTATGCCAATGAGTTTGCTCACGTATCTTCATGATATTATAGCTGTTGCTCACGTCCAACATAGTGTGGGTGACTATTTTGCAGTGTAAAATCGAGTTTGGGAAGCAATTCTCATCAGTTCTCGAGCAGGTTTGAGCAGTGGAGGCAGGTAAGCAGCGGGAGAGATTTGGAGATCAAATCTGAGCTGTATTGTGTGTAACAGGTGGAGATACTTGTGAGAAGTATTATGCTTTGTATTGTTACATGATTCAATCAATATAATATACAGATAGTGTGGGGTTTTTAGCGAGATGCTTTCCCCGGGATACATACTGTGTTTATGAGTTTGATTGATGCTTCTATGTGTGCCTGTGGATGTTTCTGCTTCTGTAATTTGATGATCAACGTAGAGGAGATTATGTATTATACATGTTCCACTTAAATTGTATGATCAGGATAATCTCTATTGAATATGTGTCATATTATTCAAAATTTCTACACACTTCTTTGAGATGAAATTCGGGAGTCTGCAAAACCCTAACTTCTACAGATCATATCTTCGAATATATAGTGAACCAAGATTTGAAATTTGGTCACGATGTTCATCAGGATTGTGAATCAAATGGGTTTTCATTTCAGAATCTAATACTTCGAAAAAATGAATTTATAGCGAAAATACCATGATCACTTCATTTGGAGGATATATGAGATTTATTTTTATAGAGTTGAGAGGGGCTTCTATAGAGATTGTTGGAGGGATTTTAGGAGCTTAAAAAATGATTAATTATTGACTATTCAATGACCAAAACCAATTATGAGTTCCATGCCACAACCCCATAGGGTTTTAGCCCACCAACTGTGGTTACTAACTTCAAACATGAATATCTCTCACACTGTGAAGAATTACTTGGCGTGCCATATATCAACGGAAACATCTCGACGAGTAGAATCCATATAGAATATCCTTGACTCAAAATAGAGTGAGTTGTCAAGTCAAAATTCCATTGAAATATCAAGGCAGCCCCTGGTGTTGCTTGGGTTGACATTAATGACAACCTCAGATAATCTTTAGATCAACAATCTCCCCCTTTGGCATTGATGGAAACACAAGTACTCCCCTTGCGATAATGGAACCTCTTCCTACTGGCTTCTCTCCCCCTTTGACATCAATGGAAAATGGTAACTCACCTTGACACACAACCATCCTGCGAACCTGTACACACTTCCACTCCCCCTTTATTTTCTGAATAAGGAAAATCTAATGAGGACTTGGGAGAATCCCAAGCTTTTGGCGAAGATTTTCAAATGCTTCACAAGGTAAAGGTTTAGTGAAGATATCAACGATTTGTTCTTTTGTACCAACATATTCAAGTTTGATTTTCTTTTCAGCGACTTGCTCTCTAACAAAATGATATTTTATCGGAATGTGTTTTGTTTTTGAATGCATGACAGGATTCTTGGAGATGCTGATGGCACTTGTGTTATCACAAAAGATGGGAATAGGCTCACTGAATTGTACTTGAAGATCTTGCAAAGTTTGTTTCATCCCAGGACTTGAGTACAACAAGCTGCCACTGCAATGTATTATGCTTCCACTATAGATAATGAGATTGAGGTTTGCTTTTTGCTCAACCATGATACGAGACAACCACCTAGATATATTGTTGCTCCACTAGTACTCTTACGATCATCAATGCTTCTTGCCCAATCTACATCTGTAAAGGCTTGAATAGTGAGATTGTTGCCCTTGGGATACCATAAACCATATTCTGTTGTGCCCTTTAGATATCGAAGAATTCTTTTGACCTTAATAACATGTGATTATTTTGGTGCTGCTTGGAATCTTGCTACTTGTCCAACTGCTTGCATAACATCTGTTCGGGAGGTTGTTACATATCGAAGACTACCAATCATAAATCTGTACAACCTCTGATCTACATCTTTAGATGAGTCGTCTATGCTTAATTTGCAACCTGCTACCATCAGAGTAAGGACGGGTTTGCAATCTTCCATTTTGAATTTCTTGAACATTTCCTTGATGTACTTGGCTTGACATATAGATATTCCTTTCTCTTGCCGAGATATTTGAAGCCCTAAGAAGTATGTCAACCATGTAAAGACATCTTGAACTCACTTTGCATCTTTGTATCAAATTTCTTACTTAGTCGATCATCATTGCTACCAAAGATTATATCATCCACATATACCTCAATGATTGTTAAATTATCCTTATCTATTTGTACATAAATATTGCTATCGACAATACCTTTCTTGAACCCTAGTTAACGTAGATATCCGTCAAGATGAGTGTACCATGCTCTGGGAACCTGCATGAGACCATACAAAACCTTCTTTAACCTGCAAACATAGTCTTCTTTTTCTGATAGTGGAAAACCTTTAGGTTGTTCGATGTAAACTTCTTCTTCTAATTCTCCATTCAGAAATGTTGACTTAACATCCATTTGGTAGACTTTTATTATTATTGAACATGCATAGGCGATAAACATATGGATGGCTTCCATTATGGAAACTGGTGCAAATGTTTCATCGAAATCAATTCCTTCCACTTGTGCATATCCTTTGCAGACTAAGATTGTCTTGTTCCTGGTGACCTGTAATCCTTCAACTATTTTGCTCCCCTTGAACCTTTAATGAAACTACCGTCTTGTTCAAACTACCTTCCAGTCAATCATAGACTTGTGCCATATACTGCTGCATAGACTCCTCTTGTACAAACATTAAGGAGTCAACAAGCCAGATTGTTCAAAATAGTGAGTCACCTAACGGGCCATCTTGACTTGAGTCATTATCTAAAGGAACTGCTAATTCCCCATGACCTTTTTCTTTTACAAATCCTGAAAGCATAACTACTGAAACCTTGCTATCTTCTTTGTCTTCCTGTACCTGTTTCCTTTTCCAAACCTTCTTATTCATGCAATCTTGAGCCATGTGCCCATAGTTATGACACTTGAAGCATTAAATTTTGTCCATAGGCGATTCCATCTGATATCTGCAACCATGAGCGCTATGGCCATAGTTATGGCATTTGAAACATTCAATATTTGGCCCATCTAGCATGTATTCTCTTCTGACAAAATCATTGTGGAACCTGTCTCGTGATCCTGCAAACTTGCTTCTAGGGTTTTGTAGATAATTATTGTACCTGTCAAAAACTTCACAATCCCTAGCCATATGTCCATAGTTAGCACATAAAAAGAAATAAACATTAAATAAACGAACATACCTGGAAGATTTTTCATTCTTCTTTGGAGGCGGTGTTGTAGTTTCTTGTGATCCTTTGTTCTTGTTCTTTGGAGTTGCAACATTCTTCTTTGGCTTTTCACTTTGATCAAATTCCTTCTTAGAATCATCCTGCGAAGCTACGGAGCTTGTACCTTCATCAATTAGAGCTTGACCATCTTTAATTGCCTTCATTTTTGCTTCTTCATCTATCTTTTCTTGTAAGTATTCTTTTTGCAATTCCTTGAGTTTGTTGATCTCATTAAGAGTTGCATCAAGTTCTTCTTGCTTTTGAGCAAGATCTTCTTGAAACCATCTTTTCAAGATCTCCCTTCTTTTTTCTGCCTTCTCAACCTGTAGCTTGAGAAGAGTGGTCTTGTCTAGTTATTTGTTGAGAACATGTATCTGTTCATTCTACTTCTCATTTTCAATCCTGAGCCTGCTTATTTCTATTGAAGATGTTTCTAATTCCTTTTGCTTTTGGTGAACAACGGATATGTATCTTTGATCATATTCCTTCCTTTCATTTTTTTTTTCCTGCATCAGTTGTGTGATCTTGCTAATCTCTGCAAATGCTGTGTCGAGTTCTTGTTGCTTCTGTTGGACTTCTCTCTTGAGGTCTCATGTCACTGTATTATTGATTTCTTCCAACTTCTTTTGAAGTGACTCTTCAATACATTTGTGTTCTTCAACTTTAATTTTGAGACCTTGAACTTGTTCTTCAAGAGTATTGGAACAGATCTTCTCAGCCTTGAACTCTTTTATAAGCTTGATTGCCTCCTTAGAAAATTCTTATATGGTCAACCCTTCTTCATCATACTCAGAAGGATCTGAGTTTTCGATCACATCTTGCCCTGATTTCTTTGTTGAATAGAGATTATGAAGCTTTTCCCAAAGAGCTTTAGCTGTTGAACATTGACCAACTTTTGTTTTCACAGAATTTGGAAAAACATTCAAAATTACATTCATGGCCTTTGAATTGTACCTTTTAGCTTCATCGGTAGATGTGTCTCCAGAAACAATTGATTCCCATACTCCATGTGCCTACAAAGATACTTCCATCCTAGATTCCCATATCCAGTAATTATCTGCATCAAAATCAGGGGTTGGTACACAATACTCACTTTCTTGAGATTTTGTTGTACCTGTACCTTCCTTTGAAATCCTTGTAACCCGCTTCTTTGACTTTCCCATCTCTATGCTTTGAAAACTGACTTCCAACGGTTAAGCTGTTACTAAAGGAACCAAGCTCTGATACCAATTTTTGGAAAATACTGAGAGGGGGGGGGGGTGAATCAGTATTCCTTAGCAATTAGAACTTTTAAATCTTTTCAGAGCATTAGTTAATCTTCAATTATCATTAATGTTTATGCAGTAAAAACAGTGAATAAAAGAACACAGGAGGCACCAAAATTTTAGGTGGAAAACCCCCTCTGAGTCAAAAACCATCGAATAATTTTCTAGTAATTCTTTAATCTTCAACTCCAGTTGAAAAGAAAGCTCCAAATTCCTATAATCTAGAAAATCATTCTTCTCCAGCTCCCATTGGATGGATGCTCCAACGCCCAAGATTATTCAGTAGTCAACTGAATGGATGCCCCAACACCCAATGAGCTACAACTCACCCTAGCACCACCCTACCACCTTGAAGTTTTCACAGGCTTGAACCTGTTGGTGACTTCATGCACCAGCCTAGCACCACCCTACCACCCTATAGAAGAATAAAAGAAGAATGGACTCCCGTACCAGGGAAAATGGTCCACTTTACAATGATATAAAATGACGTAGAAGAAGACGACACACTAGACCATAACCCAAAATATGACACAACTACCTAATGATGATCCTATACCTCCTGACACTACCTCTTCAACTCTTGGCAGATAAACACTTGTATAAATTTTACAAAGATGCTTTTACAATGTTTGTATGTAGTGCTGCCCACTTGAAGACTTCATGTGGTGAACTTCTTGCTGTTGTTCTGCACCTTGATTGCTGCTCTTGTCATGCTACCCTTTCTCACTCTTCAAAACATTAGATTATGCATTAAGTCGTCTCTTGATGAATATATAATACCTGCAAAATGTCTTAAAGGAAATACCCATGACATGATAATAGCTAAACTTACCTCATCCTGCAGAGCATATGTCAGTGCTAAACAAAAACAACAAATTATAATACAAAGAAGCTAATGCAATTAATAAATGAACATGCATATACAGAAGATACTTTCCTGTAGCTTACCTCTGCTGCATCATTTTGTTGCACCTTGCTCTTTGTTGCCCTAGAAAGTCTGGTCCTTTGCACCCCTTGAAAACACTTGTCTAATTTTTCTCGCCTTCTAGGAGCATGATATTTAATCTGATGTATATATGTGATTTAAGATCCCTAATATGTGATCTTTGGTCCTGTAGTATCCCTCCGAGTCTTCTTTCCAATGCAATAGGTCTGACCCGATTTGGACTCTTCAAGACAAAGTTATGCCCAATCTCTCATAATGACCTAATTATGGACTAGTTCAGTAGAGCGAACTTGTACGGCTTCCCATGTGTCACTATTTCCTCCTTCGGCTCTGAAATTTATACATAGAAAACTACAGTCTATGCACTATCCGCCACTTGTTACATGATTCCAATCCTCTTCTCAGAGAGAGAGTTATGACAATTTTCCCAAGGTCACTTCTTTGAGATGAAATTCGGGAGCCTGCAAAAACCCTAACTTCCACAGATCATATCTCCCAAAATACATCGAACCAAGATCTGAAATTCGATCACGACATTCATCAGGATTGCGAATCAAATGGGTTTTCATTTCAGAATCTAAGACTTCAAAGAAATGGAGTTATAACGAAAATGCCACGATCACTTCATTTGGAGGATATTTGAGATTTCTTTTTATAGAGTTGAGAGGGGCTTCTATAGAGAATGTTGGAGGGATTTTAGGAGCTTAAAAAATTATTAATTATTGACTATTCAATGACCAAAACCAATTATGAGTGCCATGCCACAACCCCATAGGGTTTTAGCCCACTAACCGGGGTTACTAACTTCAAACATGAATATCTCTCAAACCGTGAAGAATTACTTGGCGTGCCATATATCAATGGAAACATCTCGACGAGTAGAATCCATTTAGAAGATCCTTGAATCAAAATAGAGTAAGTTTTCAAGTCAAAATTCCCTTGCAAGTTCAAGGTATCCCTTGGTGCTACTTGGGTTGACATCAATGACAACCTCATATCATCTTTAGATCAACAATTATTCCAAATTATTGTTAATATTTAATGTTTTATCTAGAAAAATTTCTACTTGAGAATTGCCAAACTTCTCCATAGAATGTAAAGCCATTTGGTGAGATGATAGATATTCGATACTGCATTGTTGTTGAAAACTTTGATCTTGCTCACAGTAAGAAGAATAGTCATTATTAATCATTAAATGTATCAATTGTTCTTCTTCATCTAATTGTGAAAGATTATAAACTGGTTGCATATCATCAAAGTCTTCATTATCATCATCTATCCAAATTTCACTTTCTACTTTAGTTATTGTTTCTGTAGGAGGATACAATGTAAATTTCTTAATGGAACTTCCATTAGAGATACACATATCACTAGATCTACAACTTATGAATTCATCAGTTGTAGCTAACCAAGGTTTACCAAGGATCAATGGGCGACCTCCTAAATTATTCTTGGGAGTTAAAATCATGAAATCTATAGGATATTCCCAATAATATAGAGAAACAGACACATATTCTAATACTCCACCTGGTTTGATAACATATCTATCTGCTAATTGTAATAAAGTAGGAGTATATTGAAGATTAGGAAGCTTAAGTTGCTCCATTGTTTTTTTACTCATGATATTTATGACTGCTCCTAGATGCGTTTGGAATTTCAACACCATTGATATGAATTTTCACAATGGGACTACCAGGATCTAGATATTTTTGAACAATAAGTTTCCCCATCATGATATCAATATTTTTTCCTACCAATTAGATTTTTTTAAGATCTTTTCTCTTTCTTCCTGGTTTTCTAATGCATAGATCCTTAATAGTTTTTGCAAATATTGGTATTTCATTTATAGCTTGGAGTAAAGGAATTTTGATGCAAATATGCTTAAGTTCATCTAACATATCATAGTCTGGTAAAGCAATTTGCCTTTTTATTCCTTTCAGAAAAAGGTGGATCTTGCAAAGAAATAGAAGGTTGTTCAAGTAGAGGAACTGTAGGAGCTTGCTTTATTTTCTCATCCTTAGATTGTACAAGAATATCTTCCTTTAGAGGAATATTTTCTTGATCAAGATTTGCATCTTTTCATGAACTTCATCCTCTTTATATTTTTGGATGGTGATTGTTAGAGACTTATTTTGTAAAACCCTACCATATCTAAGTTGAACATCATTTAGACCTAATGGGGTAATTATAAAAGCTTGAAAATTTTGTCCTTAAATATTATAAACATCTCATTGATTTTTATTGTTTGGATTTGGAAGTGGTTGAGTAGGTAGTTGATTGTGTTTTTGAGGAAATGGTAATGAAAGTTGTTGATTTGGATTTTGAAATTGAGAAGGTTGAGTTGGTTGAGGAGGATAAGGCTGTTGGAGTTGAGGACATTGAGGATAATTTCCATTAGGATTTTTCCAACCTTGTGCCCAAGATGGATTTTGAGATTGTGGGGTCCAAGGTTGCCATGGCATGGGTGCAGTACAATTGTTCTATGGTTGTGCATATGATTGAGTATTGAAACCTTGAGTCATATTTTATTGTTGATTTTGCCATGGTATTTTAGCAATAAAACAAAGAGATTCAACTTGGCTTGTTCCAACTTCATCTTGAAAAACAACTTTAAGACCAGGTATCGAAGGGAATTCCTTTGTGTTATGATTTTCAACACATATGAAAAAAATTCTATATTATCAAGGGGACATTCTCTTAAGGCATTTTTTTCCTACACTTGGGACAAAAAATAGATAATGAAAAATTCTCGGCTTTTTGCTTGTTTTATATCTTAAGGGTATCTAGTTGTTCACTAAGACTCCATAGGATGTCTATTTTGAAATTATTAAGAAAATTTCTTATTTCATTCCTACTTACTGTTCCAGTTGCAGATTTATTAATTCTGGACATCACAAGATCTCTTGGATTTTTCCAGTTCTAGTCTTACCCCTTGAAATATGTTTACATAAATCACAAATTTCTCCAAACGAAAGTTGTGATACATCTCCCTTGCCCATTAAATTAAGAAGGTCAATGCATTCATCTATGCTGGATTTTAACAAGAGATATTTTAGTGTTTCATCATCCAAGTTATACATATTAACTCTTTTGATGTTGTAAGCAAATCTTTCAACTAGGTCGTCAAGGATTTCATGCTCTTTCTGCATCATCTTAAAAACTTCATCCTTAAGGTTATGGGGCATGCAATAATCCTTATATTTTTCTAAGAACACATTTTTCATTTCTTCCCATGTTCTAATAGTATGTGTTCCTAATCCCGTGAACCGTTTAAGTGATCCATCGTTAAGAGTTGTTGGGAGTAATTTCAATTTTTGAGGATCAAGTAAGTAGTCATAAGTTCTACATAAAACTTCAAACTAAAAAATAAATGTTTTAGGGTCCTCATTTCTCAAACCATGGAAATTAGGAAGGATGGAGGGTGAGATGTTCTTCACTGTGGCTCTAGTATCTTCATCAAAGATGGGAAATCCATAGGGATTTGGCTCTCCCCTTCCACCACGACCTCCAGCTCTCCCTCTATTTCCTCATATACCTCTTCCATCTCCAATCCTAGGTTCACCATTTACATTATGTACTTCTCCTTCTCCTTCCCATTCCATTGTAGTTTCTTCAGAGCTAATATAAGGTTTTGTAATAGGATTGTCTAGCTCTTCTTCTGGATCCTCTAGTAATGGTATATTATAATAAGTTTATTCTTCTTCTTCTTCACTAGGAACCTCTAGTTCTTGTACTAGAAGTTGCTCTCCTGTTGAAGAGAGGAAAATTACTCCTTCTATTGTGGACTTAGGTTCTTCAACTACAACTTTGGTAGAGGAAGTTGGTGAATCTTTTGGTTGGATTTCAGATTTGTGCACCTTAGGAAGTCTATGTCTACCTGCCAATGATGGAATGCGAGTATGAGTGGATGGTGTGACACTACAAGGTTTAGCGGGGGTGAGTGGTGATGTTGGAATTGAACTTCTACATCTACTTGCAAATCTACCCCTAGAATCCCTTTCTCTATGCATAAACAATTTTTACCATGCTTTAGTTATGCATCTAAAAAGTTGAATGCACCTAAAATGATATGAAAACCAAGAATAGAATCCTATATACACCTCACAACGACGACACCAAAATGTTGGGTAATTTAATTGTTCTTAAATTACCTCATTAATTGTTGACCAAGGTTCGTATATTTGTGAGATGAATGCGCACCATATATGCTAGGATTCTTTCTATGGATTGATTGATTCTAAAGATGAAATTAACCTAAGTATGGACAAATGTTTTTAATGAGATTTAGAGAATAATTACGCACATGTTCTTTCAATTTAAAGTTACATTAAATCCTAATTACTTAACTGACTTGAAATTCATTACTTTGCAGAATTGAAAATCTATCTTAATTGTAGAATTCAAAACCTACTTCTACTTGCATAAAAGGAAATGCTAAATTGCAAGAAAAAGAATCTAGTGCTACTTGCAGAATTGAAAACACTACAATTACTATTTTGCAGAAAGGAACTTCTACACTAAATTGCAATAAGGAATTTCTATACTAATTACATAAAAGTAAATTGCATCAAAATGACCTAATTTCTAATTGCAGAAGAAATATTAGATGGAAAACTTGTAACTCTAAAATGATTACTTGTGTGTGCAGTTAACTCTAAAGAACACTTTTGTTATCATCTAAGAAATTAACTTGAGCTATGAAATCTGGAAAGAGAATGCATATAAAAATAAAATATTTTTGGTATTTTCCCTTTATGAGTACTCTGAAATCAAAACAACAATTGATCAAAATATCTCTGTGATGAAACTGATTAAGCAAATTCTGAGAGAAACTACTACACTATAAGAAAACTAGAAATGTAAAACAAAACAAAATAACCTCACAACTCGAAAGGGGGCCCTCCCGTGAGTGTAGGTATATTAACAATCAAAAGAACTTTTATGCATGAATTGAGAATAGAATAATTGTATTAATTTGGAACAGAGTATCACCAGTCTTGAAAATAAACCACTATAAACTTACTAATCGAATTGCGTTCTGGATCTCGCCTTACGACAGTTATACAAATTTCATTAAATAACTTTTAAGAGTTCTATGCATATATGAAATGAGATAATTCGACATCTATGAAATGGATTCAGTTTAAAACTCTGTCTCCTTATGACTTGCTACTGAAAGAGCAAGTCATAAGATATTATTCTCGAACCATATCCTAACGATTGAATAGGTCTTCAAGACGCTCGCTTGATGTTTTTTTATTCTCTTGTTGGATTTACTTAACCTCTACACCGTCATTCTCAGAGTTTGACTCTTAGATATCTTAATATTCATAGCCTTCCAAATCATGCTGATAGGTGGTCATCCATGTGGTAAAAAATTGTCATCTCCAGACACTCTTCATCCATTTGCTGAAGCACTGTAACCTGTCTAACCATGAATATTGTTACGGAATTCAACATTAGCTGCAAAATGTTTATGATTATGTTATTGTAATAATGTTTTCATTATAATTCATAAAGAAACATAGATTCTAAACATGGATGATAAATACGTTTTACCAAGTTTAATTTGACCTTAAGCATGTTGAGACAACTATAAAAATGGTGACAAAAGGGTGAAACGAGATCGAAAAGGGTAGTAAAAAAGGAAACAATTTCAGACTTCAACACCCCGAATTCAGGATTTTGGTGAATCTTGACGTCTATTGGTTATCTTCTATTAAAGCCTCCTCCCATGGTTTGAAACAATTTTTCATAGAATTGAGCAAGAAATTATGGAGCATTGGTCCTATGCTACTACAAGAGTTAGGGTTTCCTGTGGCAGTAGGGGATCCTGTAGTAAAGGGGAGATGTATAATTTTTTCAAGGATAGGAAAGGAAAATATTGTCAACTAATCACCCCATGCAACTTCTTCACCATTTGTCAAATTATGTTCTTGAAAACAATTAGACTCCCAACTACTTCACTTATTTAATTCAAACTGTGTAATATAAATAATTCTCCTATACAACTAAGATAATTTGAGCACTTTTGCAAAATGTGAGTGGGGGAGAAATTTGAATTGTGTTTCTTCTGAATATCCCCTTGCGCTTTAAGTCATTCGAGGTTTTCATGGTTCTTTTGGGAAAAAAATCGACCTCTTGTAGCAATATCTCTATCTCCTGTAGTAGACTGTTTGTTTCATGTAGAAATGCCTGTAGGTTCCTATAACAAACAATTTTGGGATCCTAGTAGCTATGTCGAGAATCTGTAGTGATGACGAATCCTTATTGGGTTTTTTAAACAAAATTGAATGCAAGACAAACTTAGAGTGCTTTGAGTTAAGTGACCTTTGTTAAGGTTGGTGCCAGGGGATTTAGCACACACTGGTGAGATGGCCCCCACTTACTCCTTCATACTCCATGTTCTCTATCATGAGTGAATGATAAGAACACACTTTTCAAATACTCCTCAACTTTTGTCTCATTATCTTCTACATGTGTGAGAGTATTGGGAAAAAGTGAAGTCTCCTGCTAGATTTGGTCGAGGTCCTATGCTTACTAGGATTGGCTATAAATTCCTTTGCCTCCTACACTTTTACATTTTCTTATGCTTAGAATAAGTGCGAAGAGTGAGGTTAAAGAGATGCATACCCGGTGCCTTACCTTAGTGCTTCTAATGGTGACATAGCTGTTGCTATTATTGACTTCGAGGATTCTGTTGGAGGTTTTGAGGCTTTTGTTGCTGATGTTGGTGGATTTTGATGCTATTGTTGGAGGGTGCTATTGTGGGTGATTTTGATGCCAATGTTGAAGATGTGGAATTCTATGACATGCAATGACCTTCTTCAGGAGTGTTGGAGACTTGGGCATGTAGGGTTTGTGAAGGTTGCTACATGATTGTGTAGTCTCTTGTAATAGTTACTAAAACTCCTTAAGTTCATCATTTAATCTTTTTGAGACATCATAGAGTTATGATAATTCAGAGAGAGGTTAGTGGTGGTGTTGGAAATGTCATTGCTGGTGACTGAGAGGGAAAAATAAGGATGTTGAGCTATTGTGGAAAAAAAATGATTGACAACAAAGGGAAAAATGATGAGTGAGAGATGCTATTGGAATGGATGAGTGTTAGGAAGCCTTTGATGCCTTCCCATTGCTTTCAAGTAGAGAAAAACTTCGACCTGTGTCTTTTTTATCGATCTTGTGACGTCTTGTAGTAGTATAGGACTTTCCTATAGCAATTCAGGAAAGTGGTAGAAAAAAAATGAAAATGAGATGAAATGATGTTGTGGGTGCTTGGTAATGGATGAAATGATGTAGGGATGATTCCTTATTCTTCTAAGAATGAATTCATTGGTGCTTGGAGTGAGTGCATTTTGGCCTACCTATTCTGTCTTGTTGATTTCCTTTCTGTGATACCTACACATTCATAAGAGTGAGAAAAAAAAATTTTATTTTCTTTTTTCTAAGGCCCACTAGTTTCCACATGGAGGTTTTCAACTAGTACATATTTCCCTAGGTGCCTCAAAGGAAGTTTTCACCTGGGGATATTTATTGCTATGTTTTATCATTTTATTCTCAAGCTCATAAGCTGCCTTAAGGAGGTTTTCAACAAAGAAGCATGCCTCAAGTGCCTCAAAGGAGATTTTCACTTGAGGGTTTTTTTCTTTCTCCTTTATTATTATTATTATTATTATTTATTTTCTATTTTCCCCTTCATTTCTCTATTGATCAGAGGCTGCATGGATTGGGAGCTTTTATGCTCTCAATAACATTCAACTCTTTGCTTATTTAATCAGTAAATTTGACCCTTGAGAGGGGCTTCTTGTAGAACTTAAGTTGGTAACCATTCAACAGAAGTGGGATTTTCTCTTCATATATTGTTCTAATATACACTGAACCATTATCATGACATTTCTCAATCAAATAAGGTCCTATCCATTTGGTCATGAGTCCCCCTTTAAAATCCTTGAACCTATATTCATATAGGAGTGCCCAATCACCCTCTTGGAAGGCTCTGGTCTTGATATGCTTATCATGCCAGATCTTTCTTTGTAGCTGAACCACTTTGGTGTGTAGTAGGGATTGCATTATGTACTCATCAAGTGTAGTTAATTGTTATAGCCTTTCTTTTTCTAATTTTCCAGAGACCCATGTCGAGCTGTGCTACCATTCTCAATGTGTTATATTCATATTCAATAGATAATAGGGCCTTCTTTCCATATACCAGCTCATAGGGGGTAAACCCAATAGTGGTCTTCTAGGTGGTGTTGTAGGCTCAAGTGGCTTCAACAAGTTTTTTTTTCCAATCTTTTTTGTTGCTGTTGACTACCTTAGATTGCTTTCCAATGCTGTATTAGTCACCTCCACTTTCCCATTTGCTTGAGGGTGATATGGGGTAGATTTTTGTGTCAGATATGATGTTACCTCATGATCCCCTCTATCAAATAGGAAGTGATCTGGGAGCCTTGGTTTTTCACCAATTCCCTTGGGAAATAAAATTTGTAAAAGATGATCTCCCTCAAGAATTCAACTATGATTTTCTATGTTGTTTCCTTTACTGATTTTACCTTACCCACTTAGTCAAATAGTCTGTACACATAATGCTATACCTCTTCTTCCAGATGGGGGATCAATAGAGCCTATGAAGTCCATTCCCCACTTCTCAAATGTCACAAAATTCACTTGAGGTTGTAAAGGCATTTCATCCCTTTGAGTAGGTTTCCCCATCCGTTGGCATTCATCACATTGTGTTGTATATCTCTGGGAATCTTTATGAAGTGTAGGCCAGTAATGATCAATATCTTTTATTGCAAGAATATGATTTATTGGGTTTAAAACATAATGAGAAATATGGATTTTGACAAAAAAGGCTATTAAAAAGTCTATAATATAAATAAACAACTGCAGATAAAATAAAAGAACGCAACGAGATTGATAATGGAGTTTACCCAATGTGGGCTACATCTCTGGGTCATCTTCGAATGGAGTGGCCCCTTCAATTATGATGCAAAATGACTCAAATTACATAAAACCCATAATATCTAAAGATGGATCTCTATTATGCAACTTACAAAAAGCCTCTAAGAACCCCTTGCAAAAAATCTCATTTTCTTTAATCTTAAAAAGGCATAAACTATATGTATTATCACAAAACAATGATAACCATGCTACAAAACCAAAGGGCTCAACATTTTTCTTAACACCATAAGATTGTGGCATATTGGTAATTTATTTTGGTTATATAGAGTTGGGTTCTGCAGCCCTGAGGTCGATCCCATGGAGGTCACAACCCCTTAGTTATATCCATACAATACAAATGGTATGTTTTTATAACCATATAATAAAACTTCAATGCGTTGGTTATTATTACAACTAATATATATCACACATACCATACCATATACTGTGTTCAAAATCGAACCATGTGGGTTTGTTATATGACTTGCATGGGATTGGCAGAGGTTCCGATCAATTGGGAGGTCGTGGGGTCAAGCCCATGGCCTTCCCCGCTCTTTTTGACATTTGGTTACAACAAGAGTTTAAGTATAGGATTGTCAGTCTACTTTCCAATGAATTTTTGTAGCTCATTGGTGGAACATTGTCGCATGAATGGGTTGGTCATGGAGTCGAATCCAATTGGCTCCACCCATGTTTATCTTAACCCATTTTGTTCACTTGTCCACTAGTGGTTGTGGCTTAGATCTTGAGCCTCTATTAGAATTTCAAAGGTTACCACGTGGCAACATCTAATTGGTCTTATTTGGGCATACTCAACCATATAATCAGTTCCCATGTCAACTTCTTCCTGCCACATGTTATCCCGTGGCCTTGCCACATCGCGCATATTCAACTAGCCACATCAGGGATTACATCCTCTGCCACATTATTGATTTTTCCATGTCATTGTTGACTCATTGTCATATGTCATATCCATGTCATCTTGCATATTCCATGTCACCCACTACCACATGTCACATCCAAATGCTACCATGTGTCTCGACAAGTTTGACTTTTTCCTACTGGTCAAAATATTCAAAACATCATAACTTATTCTTACAGACTTCGTTTGACGTGATTCAAGTTGTGTTGGAATTGTCTCATTGAGCTCTTTGACATGGCACTATTTCCATCAATTTTCAGGGATGCTAAATTTTAGGCCTCTTTTGATCCTCCTAGATCAAGTAATATCTTGTTTATAGGATTTTGTAGGTTATCCTCTTAATAGCAAAATTCCCGCCATAGGGTCCATCATGACCAGTTGAGAGGATTTAATAAGCCTCATCTTCCCTTACACATCTTCTTAGGATTTGATCAGGCCCCAACTTGAAGAGGTTACCCCCAATCTAAGTGTAAGGGGTGCTTTTCCTGACAATGTTACTTTTCTCCTTTGAAAATAAATGAGGGGAAAATTTGCCAACAACTTAGAAGTTAGCTATGTCAGAAAACCATGGAGATAAGAGAGAGATGGAAAAAAGATGCTCATCACGGCGCTGTTCATCCACAATCTCTTCATTTTCTGCAGAGAAAGTTAGCTGTGAAATAAAATCTACAATAGGATTCTCTTTTCCAAGTTTGTCAACAACAATTAAATCAAATTGTTGTAGCAAAAGTAATCACCTAATTATGTGAGCATTCACATCAAGTTTATTCATCAAATACTTAATTGTTGCATGATCATTATGTACAAAGACCTGATAACCAGTGATGTTGTGTCTAAATTTTTTCGAAGAATGTACAACAGCTAGCAATTAATTTTTGGTGACTATGTGGTTAAGCTCAACCTTAGATATATTCTTACTAATGAAATAAATGGAATAAGGAAATTTTCCTTATGGTTTCCCCAATGTTGCTCCGACAACTTTATCTGATGCATCTGTGTGGATATGGATGGATAAGGTCCAATTTTCACCTCTAAGGATTGCCGAAGTCATCAGTTTCTCTTTAATCTCTTCAAATGCTTTTTGACATAGATCTACCCAATAGAATTATGAAATTTTGTTAGTAAAGAAAACAAAGGTGAAGCAATCTTGATAAAATCTTGAATGAATCTTCTATAATACCCAACAATACCTAAAAAATTCTAACATCTTTATGTTTTTAAGGAACAAGAACCTTCTTAATGATGGATATTTTATAAGGATCTACCTGAATTCCTTCCTTAGAGAGAAAGTGCCCTAAAAAAATTCCTTCATTCATAAAAAAATGGCACTTTTTAGGGCTCAAGGAGAGATTCATCTCTATAAACCTTCACAAAACTTTGTATAGGTTGGAGAGAGAGTCTTGGAAAGCATCTCCATAAGGTGTAAATTCATCCATATATATCTCTATTAAATCATATACAAGATCAAAGAAAATGTTTAATAAAACCCTTTAGAAGGTAGCATAGGATTTATATAGACCAAATGGAAGAACCTTCTGGGGAAAGGTTCCCCATGCACATGTGCACATGTTTTTATCTTGATCTTCAAGGCTAATGTGGATTTAATTATACCCACTAAATCCATCCAAAAATGAAAAGAACCTTTTCCTTGCAAGAGCATCCAAGTCTTGGTCAATAAAGGGCAAGGGAAAATGGTCCTTTTTGGTGGCTTTGTTGAGTTCCCAGTAATCAATGAAAACTCTCCATTTTCTATTATTATGAGCAACAATAATTAAGGGAGACACCTATTCACTATCCGAAATTGGATAGATGAATACCACATCTAATAATTTTTGTAATTCTTCTTTTATAGTGTCTTTTAGTGTAGGGTTCATTCACCTTTGAGGATGGTGAGCAGGTTTGTGTTCCTATTTGATGTATATATGATGAGTGCATACAAAGGATTGGACACCCTTCATTTCCTTGTAACCTCATGGAAAGGCATTGATATTCTGCCTCAAAATATTGAGTAGTTTATCCTCTTGATCAAATAAAAGAAAGGGGATGATTTTTCAGAGTTTTGGAGGGGTTGATTTCTATAGTTTTTACATTAATTTGGACAGAACCAACAATGGTTAGATCTTCCGGTGAAGTTTCTTGAGAGAAACCAGGCTATCTTATATATTCTCCTTTCAAGCCACCAATATTCATGGCACCAGAATGTTTATTTTTCAAAAAATTGTCAATCATATTATCTTCATCTAATTGCCTGCTACCAATGGTGGTTTCTAATGTACAAATAGGGTAGGGTGATGATAGATAAAGGTATTATTATTCTTCTTCTTATACCCAAATGATAAAATCATGCTCAATGAGAGGTTGAGCATGGGGTAGAATACAAGATTTTTTTAGATTGCCCATTTGTGATTGTCATATTTCCAGCCCTACAATTGATGTAGGAACCAACAGTGGAAAACTAAGGACTTCGCGAAATAACAGGGCATCCATTAAACTTGGTCTTGGGTTGAAGAAAAAGGAATTCGATAGGATATTCCCAAGAATCGATGGAGACCATGACATCTTCAATGATGCCTTTAGGTGCTACCATTGATCTATCAACAAGTTGTAGCACTATGGTGGTCTTCCTTAGGGATCCTTGGAGATTGAGCTTAAGCATAATATCTTTGGTCATGAAATTTATTGTAGTTCCCAAGTTAATGAGAGTGTTGGGAAATATAATATAATTGATGTGAAAATCTATTACCAAACTTCTAAGATCTAAATACTTTGGGATGATGACCTTCCCAAGCATAAGATCAGCTAGCTTCCTTATGCCATTGAGAGTAGGGGAATATATTTTCCTCTTTATAGGCATTCTAAGACATTCATTTTAATGAATTTATTATATATAGGAACACCTTTGATGGCATGTAGGAGGGAAATATTAACACAAAAATTTTTCACTACTCCTGGAAGTTCAACTTCTTCTGGGGTATGTGATTTGTGTTAGGATATTCCGACACATAGGATATAGTTAAGTTCAACTTGGTCTAGCATAGAGTTAGGTTAGAGTTAGGTAAAGTGTGTTTCTTTACCGTTGTACATTTTGTAACTTACAATCCAACGGTCACGATATGTAGTGATCCGACGGTTCACTCTCACCTCGGTATTACCGACACTTGATCCGTGGCTTGACACCCGATTGGTCCATGAGTTCTATTTAAAGCGCATGGAGGGTCATTGTTCGGGTAATCCGTGCATGAGAGAAGCTTATGTAAATTTTCATTCTTTGATTAATAAATTGCCTGTAGTACCCACGTTGGGACAGGCCGTGGACTGTTTCCCTCCTTGCACTCTGAGGGTTTTAACCACGTCAAAAATATTGGTGTATTGATTTGAGATCTGGTTGTGAGCGGTGTCCTTTTGGTATTCTTTCTGTGGAACTTACCCTGTAAATTCCTACATGGTATCAGAGCTATTTGAGGGCCGCGTCCGTTGGTGATCTAAATCTGAAGCCGGTAGAACTACATGCGGTTGTCGTTTCCTAGATCTGTTGTTTCTGACTGCTTTCGGGCCGAGAGGACTGCTCTGTTGCGTTCGGAGCATCTGTTCTAGTGAGGAACCCCTTTCGTTTCATTCGAAAAGGTTTCCGGTAGCCCTAGCTGCGTCATTTTTCAGATCGGGAGGTATACAGTGTTTTTTTTTGCAGTTTACTGTTAATTTCTCTCTGCTTATTTTGGTCTCAGTTTATTTAGCCTTTTTTTTAACCGGATCTATACCTTTCATTTCTGCGTATGCTCTTTGCCCTGCGACTCTGTGCGATCTGGGCAAATCAGAAACAGAAAGGAAGGATTTTTCTCATGCGTATGCTCTTTTCCCTGCACCTTAGTGTGATCTCGGAAAATCAGAAACATTGAGAAAAATATTTAGTTTTTCGGCTAAAGCTAACCTTGAGATTTTTTTTTAAATTTCTAGTTTTTTGGCTAAAGCTAACTTCGAGCCGCAAGGTTCGTTTTTTCTTTGCATATTCGTGTTGGGTTTTGTGTTTTGTGTTTTGTAGGGAAAAAGAGCTTTCTCAAGGCAAGCACGCAAACCGAGGCCCCCCCCCCTCTCTCTCTCTCTCTCTCTCTCAAATTTTTTGTATAGATCAATTGGTTCAAAGCTATTTTTAGAGAGTAGAGGTCTTGGGTTCAAGTCTCCATTTTGTGGGGGCGGATTTTTTCATTCCCGCACATTCGCGCACTTTGCCGGCAACGTCAACAAGTTTTTTTTCAAAAAGCCATAACTTCTTCATCCGGAAGCCTTTTTCAGAGCCGTTTTTTTTTAAAACCGCCTATTTTTTCGAGATCTATCCGTTGGTACACTTACTTTCAGCATCTTCAGCTTCAGTTTTTTTTAAAAAATGGAAAGTCCATGCCAAGTCATTCTTGACAGCACTAACTACTTCCAATGGGTAGAATACATGGAAGATTTACTTAGAAGTAAAGGTCTCTTCAGAATAGCCACAAACCAAGAGAAGAAACCAACAGATGAAGACAAGGCGGCAAAATGGGAAAATAGACAAGATCAAGCACGTGGTTTGATAGGGATGTCTATTTCTCCTGATCTTAGATTCCACATTGCAGGACTTGAGACTCCTCATGAAGCATTAGAAAAACTTGCTAAAGTTTTTGGGATTAAAAATGAAATTAGATCCCATCAACTTGAAAATGAGCTGCTTACTTTGGATCCTAATAATTTTTCTTGCATTGAAGATTTCTTGTCCAAATTCAAGACCCTTAGATATCTCTTGGAAGGTGTTAAAGTTAAGAAAGATGATGGTAACCTTATTTATTCCATCCTTACTAAGTTAGGACCAGCCTACTCTGTATTTGTTTCCACTTTCCATTCTGTTAACACCCAGGTTGTTCCCTATGACTCCCAAGGGAATACGGCCGGGGTAACCACTAACCAATCTTTTGATCACTGTTTCTAGCCAAACTATGATCAGAGAGGGCTCTCTCTTTATGATTTGTAACTGTTTGTGATAGGGTTTTAGACTAGCTGTTATGCACTAGTTTTTGTTTATCTTTTGGTTGATGAAACTCCTTTTAGATTCTATTGATGTAGTTTTCAGAGAGGTTGAGTACCATTGGGCAATGGAGTCTGTGGCTATATGTGTTTGAAACTTTGAGATAAAAGATGGAACTTACAGGGCCATTTGAGTGCTTAATAGAACAAGTTTTTTGATTAAATTACTGGAAACAGGTAATACAAACAGTGAAAGCATTTAAGAATTTTCACTTGTTATCTATATGTTCCCAACAGACAGCTTTAAGAGGAGAAAACAGAGGTCTTAGGGGCAAAATTGAATCCCTGAGAATGACTGTCACAGTAAAAGACACAGTTTTGAAATGCAGCAATTAAGAATTACAATTCTGTCACTGTATCTGAGGAAAACATGTATAATAGCTCAGTTTGAGTCCAGGGTAAACATTGTTAAATCCTGGGACTATCCTTTCACCTTGCTATCAAGTGTAAAAACATTTGAACAACAAAAGAGAACAAAAGACTCAAAAACACGTAACAAAGAGATTTGAGAATACTTGCTGTTTTATGCAACACCCTGGAATCCTGTAACATTCATCTTTCACCACAATACATCAAAGAACACCAAGCCTTGGAAATTCCATTCTTCCTTTGTATTAATTCTCTGAAAATATTACAACGAGCTAGAGCTTTTCAAAAGAAAATAACAACAACCCCTTCAACTGCTGTGAAGGGTCAATATATACTTGCGGTCATTTACAAAATATCTGAGTCATGAGTTATCTCAGATTTTACTTTCTTACCAACTACTTAAGATATTATGGCCACAATTTAATGCAGCATTGATTACAGAGTACAGGCATTTTAATGCTCTGTCAGAAGATATTTTAGCCTTTGGAGACAGCTAAGTCGGTCGAAATATTCTGAGTAAATGCTGGAAGATCTGTCTTTAAGGCTTTGTACGCTGTATCCTGGACTTGTCACCTGTGATTGTGACTGCTGCTTGTGGCGAGTTAATGGTCCTGCTGAGTTGGCTCATCTTCTGCTTCTTCCCTGTAGATCTCTTTCTTCAAAATTGTGCCTGCGCATGTATGCTTATTTGCCTGTAGAAATGGCGTTACTGATTCTGGCCTGACAAAACTGTCTGTGTCAAATTTCTCCAGGCATCCTGTGTGGGCAGTTGGTGTGCTAAGATTGCCCCTAGAGTTTCATCTGCTTCTGTGAATTTGAAGAAGTTAGGTGGTGTATCAAACAGATGGTCAACTTCATTCATGAGGAAAAACAGGTTCTCCACTCTGTCATACATACTCTGCCCGGTGGCTGGCCCTGGTTCTGCTGAAGTGCTGGGCGGTTGTGCAATCTCTGCTACTGCCTGGGCATCAATTCTCTTATTGTAATTCTCTAGGGTGAGCAGTCTTCCTACACTGCTTAAAATGCTGGGGAGGCCTCTGTTCTGTAGTGCCACGAATTTCTCCAGGAATCTGTTGATTTCAGTTTGCATATCCTGGGTCCTCCTTTCCAATGTTCCAACTAAGTTCCTTAATGTAATGACTCTCTTTGCTACAACAATTGCTTCTGTCCTGTTAGTGATTCCCATGACAGCTAATTGAGAGCTAGTCTTATAGTTCAGAGTGTTGATTATCCTTGTAGCAGCTTCTGGCATGTGTCCAAGGCTTGCCCTGGCTCTCTGTATTTCTTTGTTTGCTTTAGTGATGAGCACCATTTGCTCATCCATGGTCTCAATATATTGCCACTGTTTGGCAATGGACCTTCCAATGTTGCTCCATAGCACTGCTTTCATTTCAGCTGTCACCTTTTCTAGTGCAAGCTTCTTCTCTAGTTCAGCAATTCTTCTCTTAAGAGCTTTTACCTCTCTGTCCTTGGCTGCCTCATTCTGTTTGCTCTTGTCAAACCTTTCATTTACCTTAGTCAAGGTTTTCTTAAGCTCATCCAGCTCTTTGATTTGAGATTCCATGGCTTGGATCTCAGCTTGCAGCTTTTGCATGTCTAAGCTAGCAGCCTGTTCTGATGTTGTGGTTGTTGCTGCTGTGGGTGGTGCTGTAGTTGGTGCTGTAGCTTCTGTTTGCTGAGGAGGAGGAGTAGTCTTTGGAGGGATTTCCTCAAGATTTATTATCACAGGAGGAGGCTGGGAGGGTTGGCCCTCTTCTCTTTGCTTCAGTGTTTCCTGTAGTGCTGCCTTTGCAGCTTCAGTTTGTCCCAGCTGGTCTTGAGTCCTAACCAGCTCTTTGTATAGGGATACCAGCAGATCTGTAGCATCCTTTTCTTGCCTTTGCTGGGCAACTTCATCTGTTTGTGGATGGATGGTGGCCGGGAGTTTGATTTTCTTTCTTAGGGCTGCCATATCTGCATCCCTTATCTTCAGGAGCTCTTGGATGCCTTTGACATCTTTAGGATCATGCCCTATCTCTATAATTACCTCTTCCAAGGACTTGATCCTATTGTCCTTGGCTTGTGATGAAGCTCTTTCTAACTCCAGCTGAGAAGCTGTGTTGTCCAGGCTGCTCTTTAATTTATAATTCTCCAATGTCTCATCTGCCAGGGAGGCATACACCATTTCACCAGTCTGCTTATGTAGTTCAATCTTGTCCATGGGGTGTATGTCTTTGGCAAGAACCTCCATGTTGGTTCTTAGATAGTCTGAGGTGGACTGAGGCTGCAAAGTTGTAGGCATGAAGTGGCTCATTATCATTTTGCCTTCGCTCACATCGAAAGCAGACATGAGTCTCTGCTGGTTGCTAGGAGCTAGGTTCAACAAGTGATCGTACAGCTGCACTTTTATTGGATCACTCCTCCTCTTGATGTCAATGAATTGCTGTTTTATACTTGACTGCCCTTTTCTAGTTTGACCGGAGGAGCTGACCTCTCCTCCCATAGTCATGTCATGTCCTCGCTGGGATGAGCTGGCCGAAAGTTCTCCACTGGGTGGGCCCATGCCCATGGCCTGCCTTACTGCTATGTCCTCCTCTTGGGAGTCATTTAGTCTTTGTCTCTTCTCTCCCCTGATGAAAGATGAGGTGTGGGGGGTCTCTCTCTCCCTTTTCCTTGTCACATCCTCCTTTTGTGGTGTTTGGAGGACTGATGTGTCAATATTGGTGTCTGTCCTGGGAGGCACCTTTGTTTGAGGCTGCTGCTCAGTATTACCAGGTTGATCTGTCCCCTTTTCCTGCTGCAAGGGCTGTTCACTGGACTGTGCTTTTTCTTGTTGCTGCCCCAGTTCTTGCTGTTCCATTTCTTCTTGCTGTTGTAGCAAGGTGTCAACTTGTTCCTCTGTCAATACAGGTGGCTGTTCCACCTGTTTACCTTTGTCTTTGCCTGCTGCCTGGGATGTCTTCTCAGTGGTTTGCTGCTGTGCTGCTGAAGATCTAGCAGCTGTTCCGATTTGCCTTCTGTAGGAGAGGGGCACCTGTCCACAAGTTTCCAAGTCAGCTTCTTTTTGTACATTCCTGGCTTCTTTCTCAAGCAATTCTACCTCAGTGAGTTGTTCTATTAGTGTACCCTCTTCCCAATCTAGTGCATTGGCATACTTTTCTATTTCAGGTTGTCTTTTATGTGCATAGTTGCCCAATTTGTATCTAATTCTCCTGAGGGAGATAGAATGATTGGGGTCATAAGGAATCCACTCAAAACTGGTCTGCAATCTGAGGCCTTCCAGGATGCTGTGTGCCTCTTTCCACCCTTCCTCTTTCTTGTTATACAGGAAGGAACCTAGCTGACTTCTTACCTTCAATTGTGACTTCTTGTTTCTACTCTGAAAGTGAAGGTAATCTGAGTTCCCAAACTGCCTGAAATACTCTAAGGCAAAAAGCCTCATGGGGACATACCTTGGCAATCTAAATGGGTTCAATTCACAGCCATATATCCTAATGACTGTGTGGTTCTGGTAGAAGTACCAGTTGCCAATATTGTAAGATTTGTTCAAATGTAGAATCCTCCTCATTTCATCGGTTAATCTAGGAGGAGGAGTACCTTGCAGAACTGTTAGGGCCGGATGAACAAATAAATCAATAAACTCACAGTATGTATAGGGTGATACTGAGGTAAAATGAAAAACAGAGGTCCAGAAAACAACTGATCTTGGGCTTCCTTGGGCATTGAGTGGCCTCAAAGGAACAGAGAAGGTAGCTGGCTGATAGAAAAGGAATAAATGATAGATATATGAGGAGTACCTGAACAGTCTCTCCCTCTTCAGATTCATGAACTGATCATGGATTTTCTCTGCTATGTAGGTTGCATAGTCATACTGCACAGCTGGAGGCTTACCAGGGGCAAACATGGACAGCATTGCCATTAGACTTTCATCTACATCTTCCAGCCCCCTGAACCCTAGGACATAGCTAATCAGATCCACCAGCATTCTGCCCAACTCATTCAGATAACGGTACCCAATAGGAGGGGTTCTGACTGTTTCTGAGCTTGGTGTGACAAACAGTTGGTTAATTTTGATAATCTGGTCACTGGACAGCTTGATCCCTGTGTTAATCAGATTCTGCATGGACAGAGGGGTCAATTTCTTGGCTGTACTGAAGTGCAGCATCTGGTTTATGCTCTCTGGGGTGATGTGGAACAGGACTAGGCCTGTGGGGCTTATGACTGCCCTTTGGCTGGGGTCATAGCATTCCTGGCAGCTGTAAATGAGCTCTGGCATTGGATTGACTTGGGGAAGGTTGTATATGGGCAAATTTGACTCCCAAATCCCCAAGATATCTGCTCCACTGAGGTGCTGGGCTCTTAGTTCATTCAGCATTAACACATTATACTTGGTTCCCATGGGAAACCAATCCAGCATTTGGTAGTCCATGTCCCCCAGGGCTTTCCATGCTAGTTCTTGGTGAGGTGCATTGATGGGCTTAATATTTAGTGCAATAGGGGTCTCCATAGCTCTCCAAGTTGCAAGAATTGTAAATAGATAGGTGGAATGGTGAAAACACAGTCTGGAGGCAGTCTTCTGTGGAAACAGTTGAGGTTTTGAGTATTCAAGGGGAATTCTCTCAGTAGCAATTGAAATACTACTGGAGTCTAGTGATAGAACCTCTCTGTGGTGTAACTGAGCTCTCTAACAGGGTGAATTATGTCTATTAGCAATTCTGCCGGGAAAACGCAGAATTACAGAGGTTTAATGGGAATTGCAGGTTTCTAGAGCTCTGCAGGTACTTCTTGGCCCTCACAATGACAATGGTGGATGAGTGAAGGGGAATGAACGGTGTAAATATAGTTTTTATGGTTCTGTTATCCCTCTGAGCAAATTTAAGCTTAATGAAGGTCGTATGGAGGGCGAAATGGTCTAAATACCTGTAATTCGACGAGCAGAGGTTGAGGCAAAGGTGCACAGTCGCTTTTTGAGGAGGTCGCCCGGGCTAATCGGCTGGTTGGCGAAAATTCGAGTTCAAACGGTCAAGCAGAGCGCTCAGTAAAAAACACAGTGAAAATGGTAAAAACACGGGAAAAATTGGTAAATATGGGTCATTTTACCATTTGGCGCTTTTTTCTGCTGACGTCAGCATGACGTCATTGGTGGGTCATGGTGAGGTGACGTCAGCTGACGTCATCGGGCGACGTGGCAGTGGGCGACTGGTCAAAGGTTCGGCGAGGTGGCAGTCCAGTCAGCAGTGAGGTGGGCCAATAACATAAGCGGGTACGGGCAGGCAAACGTGGCGGCGGTCACGGTTAAGGCCTTAACCGTTGCGGTTTCCCGGGGCGGTTAAGGTACGGCGCGGAGGATGTCAGAGCGGGCTCCGAGATGGTTTAGCGCCCGACGCGTGGAGGAGGCGTGACGAGGCGCAACGTCACTTCCCCGGAAGTTAACGTGCGGCCACGGGAGGCGCTCCGATATTGCTGTAGGCCGTCGGATCTGATGGGCTTGATCCGACGGCTGGCGGAGGGGAAACAAGCGCCATTGATATTGCGGGCGGAAAAATTAAAATTTGTGGGTTTTATGTGGGTTTTTGCAAATGTTTTGATTGAACCACAATGCGGTAGGATTGGGAAACGTGCCAGAGGCGGGCATTTGACCTTTGCAAAGGTTTTATAGGCAACATGGGTTTGGAAAGTGGGTTTTAGCAATGCAGAGGTGATTTGAAGGCAAATTGACTTGCAGCAAAGGGGAAAAAGGGTGGAATAGGTTCACCAAAGTGGCCAGATGCCATTTGGCCCCTTTTGAAAAATACACGGCTATTATGCCTAGGGGAGGGAATATACATAAGATTTGGGGTTTTATACACCTTAGTGTTAATAATATTAGGGGTGGGGTAAGATAAGGGAGGTTATATAGTAGAATTAGGAGTTAATATGAATGAAGGAGGGGAATTTAGAAAGGGGGTGTTAGTGATGGAGTAGAGAGGGAAAGAGAGGAAGTTAGTGATGCTCTTTGCTGTAATTTCATGGACTTCACCACTTTGCTTGCTGATAGATTAATTGCCTTGGCAAGAGACCTATTGATAGTTGTGTAATGGTGATCTTATTCTTTCTGCAACCACAACTGCCTACCCAACTATTTTGCCTAGCATTTTTTGTTTCTTCTTGGAGGGGCACTTGAACTTGCAACCCTCAATTGCCTTTTCTTTTCTTTGGCTTTTTCCTCTTTTTCTCTATCTACTTCTACCCTTATGTCTTCCAAGGTCCCAGATTAAACTTTTGGGAACCTTTGCTTCTCTACTTGAACTACTTGTCTGCCAAGATTAAGCTGTTTGGACAGACCTCTTTCTCTATTCTACAACTCAAAATTGAAACATGGCATGATCCAGATTAAACTGTTGAATCATCCACAAAAATTGAAATAAGGTCCTCAATACTTGAAACACTTTACCCAGCTCTTGCTTTCTAGGAAATATGGGATCTTTGGGATACCAAAGCAGAGCATATTTGGCTTTTCTCTTGCCAATCATGAAATATGAAACCTATTACTATAGGTATCCAACAGTGGCTCCACATGGGGATGGTTTTTCTTTTGAAAGACCAAGAACAGCAGGTCAGATTGCCTTGTTGCTTGACTGCCCATCTTTGTCTTTAAAATCTGCTGCATATAATCTGTCAAAATAGTGTGTTTCTTTCTTGGAGAACCTCTGATTCTATCTGCCTGTTGCTGCTAGGTGCAGCATTTGGGAAAACCTCTTTATATAATTTAAATCAAAAAGAATATGTACAATTGCATATATACAATGAACCTCTGAATTTCTATCATAGTGAACAGTCCAAATAGTGCTTCAGCATCCTGCCATTGACAGGACCTTCATCCAGTTCAGTTACAGTCAAGCTTTTTAGGAAGTAGGTGTTATTACCTTGTACTGCTTGGACAGCAAATGGTCCTTTCCATAAAGAATCAAACTTCCCATGTTTTCCTTTCTCTTCTCTTCTTGCATCCCACTTTAAAACTTTGTCCCCTACATTGAAATCTTCAGCTTTAGTTCTTCTGTCAAAGGCCTTTTTCAGTTTCTCTTGTAGTATCTGCACTCTGCTGAAAACTTGTTCTCTAGTCTGCTGTAGACAAATTATCTGGTTAATCCTTCTTTGCATGTCATTTGGCTCTGCTTGGCTTTCTTGTAGAAGTTTCATAACTGGCACTCCTAGTGATGAAGGAAATCTGGCCTCTAATCCATAGACTAACTCATATGGGCTGGTCCCAATTGATCTTTTGGTGGTTAATCTGTCTGCCCATAAAGCATTTACTAGTTTCTTATGCCAGTTCTTTTTGTTCTCTTCCAGCACTTTCTTTATGATGTTTATCAGGCTTTTGTTTGATGATTCAGCAAGACCATTTCCTTGAGGATAGTAAGCTGTAGAATGGCCCAAAGTAATGTGAAATTTATGGCAAAAATTGACCATCTTCTTGGATCTGAAGGCAGCAGCATTGTCTGTTATTATCTTGTCTGGGCAGCCAAATCTAGCCAGTATATTGTTCTCCAAAAATTGAATGATTACTGAATCATTTGCTTGTCTGCATGGGGCAGCTTCAATCCACTTGGTGAAGTAGTCTGTTGCTGTTAGAATCCATCTGTGTTGCCCTGAAGATGAGGGGTGAATTTCTCCAATGAAATCCAAGCCCCATTGTTGAAAAGGTCTCTCTGTTGCAATGGGCCTCAAAGGGAGTGGCAGCAACTGTCTTTTGCCTTCAAACAGTTGGCACTTGTGGCATGATGTTGTGAATTTCTTCATATCCGAGAACATAGTGGGCCAGTAATAACCAGCCCTTAATATCTTGTCCACAGTGGACTTCCAGTACAGATGTCCACCACAGTCTCCAGCATGGAATTCTTGCATGATATTGTCAGTTTCACTCTCAAGAAGACAGTGCAGCAAAATACCTTCATGGTTTTTCCAGAGTAGATTCTCATCTATCACACAAAATTTAGATGTTTTCATTTTTAGGAACCTAGACTTAGTTCTGGACAGTCCTGGGGGAGCACACAGGTTTTGTAACACATAACAGATATCAGAGTACCATGGAGATTGTTCAAAGGCTACATTGATCTTTGGAGTCGCCAGCTCTGTTTCACTGTCCATTTGGTTGATATCTAAAGCTTGGAAATTTGCTTCTGTCATTAACTTGGCCAAACCTTGCCCTTTTATCAGCTTTGTAGGCTTTATTTCAATGTCAAATTCAAGTATGTTTGCAATCCATTTTCCTCTCCTTCCCTCTAAGTTTTCTTGTGTGAGAATGTCTTTGACAATAGGACTTGGTACATAAGCTACAACATGGGAGTAAAGGATGTAAATCCTAAAGTCTTTGATGGCTTTGATCAAGGCATAGGCTTGTTTCTCCATTATTTGGTACTTTAGGGGGGCATCCCTAAGAGCTCTGCTGAAAAAAGCAATGGGCTTTTCATTCCCTTGGTCATCTTTCTGTAATAAAACAGCAGCAATAGTGTGTTGGGAGGCAAAGGAGAAAATGATGAAGTCTCTGTCAAACTGAGGGTTAGTTAACACTGGGGTTTGAGTCAAGGCCAATTTTATACTTTCAAAAGCTTGTTTTGCTTCAACAGTCCATTTGACCTTTGAATCTTTCTTTAGCATATTGTTTAGTAATCTGATTAACTCTGCTAAATTTGGGATAAACCTTCTCAAAAAGTTGATTTTTCCCAAGAATCCTTGCAGCTCTTTGACATTCCTTGGGTGAGGCATTTGTAGGATAGCTTGTATCCTATCTGGATCAATTCTTATGCCATCTTTCGAAATGATGTGTCCTAGAAGTTTCCCTTCTTCTAAGCCAAATAAAGACTTCTTGGGGTTTAAGGAAATACCATATTTCCTGCATGTTATGAAGATTTGTCTCAGATGTTTCAAGTGTTCTTGGTCAGATTTTGAAAAGGGTGTAAGATCATCTAAGTAAATGACCAAGAAATCATGAATTTCCTTTGCAAAAGCAATGTCCATTGCTCTCTGAAATGTTTCCCCTGCATTTTTCAATCCAAAGGGCATCTTCACATACTTGAAAGTACCCCATGGGGTAGTAAATGCAGTCTTGTCTTGATCATCAGGGTGTACCAGGATTTGATTGAAACCTGAGAAGCCATCCAACAATGATATTCTTGAGGCTCCTACTACTCTTTGAAGGATGTGGTCCATTTTGGGTAAGGGGTAGTTGTCTTTGAGTGACACTAGGTTCAAATTCCTTAAGTCTACACAAAGTCTAATCTCACCAGTTTTCTTTCTTGTAGGGACCAAATTTGAAATCCACTCAGAAAACCTGATTGGTGCTATGATACCAGCTTTGAACATTTTTTGTAATTCCTTTTCAATGGAAGGAAGAAGCACAGGATTGATTCTTCTCAATTTCTGTTTGAATGGTTTTTGATTAGGCTTGAGGGGAATGGTGTGCTGGATAACAGAGGTATCATAAGACTTCAAGTCTTCATAACCCCAGGCAAAGACATCTTGGAACTCTTTAAAGAGATCAACATATTTGGGTTTTTGATCAGGGGGCAAAGCAGCAGATAGCTTTATTATTTTAGGCTTGTCAGTGGTACCAATGTTACATTCTTCAATTGTTGCATCTAATGGCTGCATCTTTGGTTTCCTGGGGACATCATTTGAGTCAAAAATGTCCTCTAGTGGGGTAAGGCCTGCTGGAAGAAGATTGTCTTTGAGTTGTATGATTTCATCTTCAGCGTTGCTCAGCTCTTCACAGTCAATTTGGTGAATTTGCTGAATGTTTTCTTTGTTGAAAATGGTTGGACTGAGTAGTTGTTTTGCTGTCCTAGGTGACATTGGGTGGGCAGACTGTTGAAACTGTAATTGTGATTGACTTGCTCCATCAACTATTTGAGATTGACTTGCTGTCTCAAGGTCAATATTTAATCCTGTAAACTCTTGTTGCAAGGTTAAAAAGTTGTTTATTTGCCTATCATTCTCAAATACTTGCCACTCTTTGACATTGTTTGGAATAGAAGGCCTATATTTGACTTCTGCTGTGAAACAATTGTTGGGTTGTAGTGGGAATTTGAAGGTGCTGGCAAATGTTGCCAAGCTGTGAGCATGGAGATTGTGGCCCCTTGGAATCTTTGTGATAACAAACTCGGAGAAAGTTTCTAGTATTTCAATTACAGCAGACCTATAGGACCTTAATCTTTTGTCATTGGTGACAAAATCCCCTTTTACTTGTTGGATTACTAGATCAGAGTCCCCCATGATTGAGAGGCTATGTGCTTGTAATGATTTTGCAATCTTGAGGCCTAATAGCAGAGCTTCATATTCTGCCATGTTGTTAGTGCATTTAAAGTTCAATCTATAAGCCCGGCCTTGTGCACAGGCTTTCTGTTTGTTATGTATCCATACTCCAGCTCCTGCCCCTAACTTGTTAACTGAGCCATCAAACTCTAGGACCCACAGACTATCTTGCTGGTCAGGAGATTTTAAATTCTTTTCATGGGATGGCAATGTGAGCATGAGTTGAGGTTTCTTTTCCCATTTGTCTCCTAGGATAATTTCATCATTTGTTTGACAATCTTTGACAACTAGAGGAGGGTTAATGGGTATTGTTGGGCTGATTGAAATTTGGCAGGTGCCACTTGTTTGATCAATGTTTTGTTCTCGTATGGGTGTTTCGGTTTTAATGTCATTGTTTGAGAAGCTTGCGCTGTCATTGAAGAGGATGAAGGAGTCTATGTCCGAATGGACAGCATATATTGGAAAATTTTGAGGCTTTTCTTCACTGCTGACCATATATTTCATGAGTGTTTCCCTATAAAGTCTCTTTGGTTGTCCAAAGACAGAGATGGTTGCATATGACATGTCTAATTGCAGGGAGCCTTGGAGCTTGGCTCCCCATGATCTTGATAGGAGCATTCCATATTTGGGTGGGATATCAGCAACAACAACATCCATTAGAATGGTTTTGTTGGGAAATTGAACCAAGGACACACATAAATCCTTTATTAGGCCCAAGCATTTGACTTGACTAGAATCAAAAGAAAACAGGTCTTTGTATGGTCTTGTTATATCCAAGTTTAATCTTTCCATGACAGCTTTTGGCATAAGGTTGTGAGAGGCACCTGAGTCAAACATTGCATTATGCAGTATTTTATCATGAACATGCAAGCTGACATAAAAAGGTAAAACCCCTGTGACTACTGTTTTTCCATCTACCTCTGGGCCAAACAGTAATTCTGGAGTGTCATCTAGCACATTTACATCATCTTTGTTGTTGGTGAGCTGAAGGGATTTTTTGATCTGTTGCTTATATATGTCATGCTTGGCTAGCTCTGAAAGGGGAATTGCTATTTTTAACTTGCCAATCTCTGTTCCTAGGTCAAAGGGTTTATCCACCTGAATTTTAGGGTCACGGATAGCAGTCCTTTCCTTGTTCATTGAATCTTCTTGTTGGATTTCATCTTGATTTTGGAACCTGCCCCTCATGCCCATGACTTGAGGGGTAATGTTCGGATTTGGGTGGGAGGATGAGGTTGCCGTGGGCTGTTGTGGTGTGGACAGTAGTTCAGTGACCCCTCAACCACTACTTCCTTTGCAGGCAAATTTGTTTTGTCATTAGGTTCAGTGACTAAGGTTTCTTTGATTTGCTGTTCCTCCTTTACCTTTTCAGGCTGATTTGCATTTACAGTCCGACTTCTTAGTTTGTATTGTTTATGGACTTCATAGACAGCAGTATCATACCCTTGTTTAAAGTCAAAAGATTCTCCTGATTGTGTTTGGAATGTTTTGCTTTCATCCTCCTCATGGTCTTCTTGTGTTAAGAAAACATGGCTTTTACCATCCAGACCTATTAAGTTGATGTCAGGATCTTCATTGAGCTGATTAGCTGAGGAAGTTTCTGCATAATTTTCTTGAAAAGGGGGTCTGATATCTTGGTCAGCACCTGTTTTTCCTATATTGGGGTTCTGTGTTCTCCTAAAATTTGGGTTTCTAGGAGAATTGTTTTGTGGTGCCTCCCATGATGACTTTCTTTCTACTGATTCCACTCTCTCACCTAGTCTTTTCATGCTGTTTAGTATTGCATCCAACTTTTGATCAAAGCCTGAGGGCTCTTCTTTGAAACCAACCTTCTTTTCCAGCTTTGCCCTGTTTCTTTTGGCAATTAGGTTGGCCTCTACAGTGACTGCAACTCTTTGGGCTTCTGCAAGGGTTGGAGGGTCTCTTTCTCTCAACTGATAGGCCATATCAGAATCAAAACCATCAGGGAAGTTATAAAGGGCCAAATCAGGAGGGGGCCTTAAGTTCTGGGGGATAGCATTGTATATGTTGTTGAACCTAGCACAATACTCCAACACCGTTTCTTGGGGACCTCTTTTAATAGTGTTATATTCACCAAGTATATGGTGCGGATCTCTCTTTTTCTCCCATCTGTTGGTAAATTCCTGGTATAGAACTTCAGGGGTTGCAATGGAATTTGCATTTAAGGATCTAAACCAAGTTCTGACATCCCCAGTTAAGCTTTGAACAAAAATTCTCATCCTAACACTGTCATCATCTATTTCATAGGTCTCAAAGTGGTCTTGCATCTTTTTAGCATGCTGGATGGCTGTCAAAGGGCCATGGGAGTCAAAAAATGAGAGTCTAGTTTGGTAGTCTTGGGGTAGAGCTGGAGCATTGGCTGGTATCTGCAGAGGTGCATATCTGTTAGCCATGTTTATGGGATTTATAGGGTTAATAGGAACAAATGGGACAACAGGGATTACAGGTGTAACCGGGTTAAGAGGATGGGTAATAAGTGGGGAACTGGTTGAGGGAGTGTGTGCAGATGGTGAAGATGGGAGAGAAGGGCTGTGAGGTGTTGATGATGAGCTAGGGGAATTAGGTGTGGAACGGAAAAGGACTTTACAAGGAGTTGGAATGGGGATAGGTTGGTCTAAACTTATATCTGAATCAGCAAGCTTCTCCTGCTTTTGCTGTCTCCTTATGTTCTTTGGTATGATATTTGGGTTATCGACGATGATGGGTTGATTAGGGTCAGGGTTTGCCCTAGTGTGCCTTGGGTTTCTTTTGGGAGCCAGCTTCTAAGTATTCTTTAGAACTTTATACAGAAAGTTTTGTATGTACAAGGACTAGGTAAGAATTCTGGAATGACTATATATTTCTCAAAGCTAAGATGAAGATTCCCTAGTTAGCTCTTCCCTAAAGCTGTCCCTGTGTTTACAGAAACAGTCCTAAGGCCTCTTGGCTAGTTTCAGGCTTGATGGTAGCTTTTGAAAATAGATAGTAATTGAAAAAATCTTAAGTCCCCAGTGGAGTCGCCATTTATGTTAACACCCAGGTTGTTCCCTATGACTCCCAAGGGAATACGGCCGGGGTAACCACTAACCAATCTTTTGATCACTGTTTCTAGCCAAACTATGATCAGAGAGGGCTCTCTCTTTATGATTTGTAACTGTTTGTGATAGGGTTTTAGGCTAGCTATTATGCACTAGTTTTTGTTTATCTTTTGGTTGATGAAACTCCTTTTAGATTCTATTGATGTAGTTTTCAGAGAGGTTGAGTACCATTGGGCAATGGAGTCTGTGGCTATATGTGTTTGAAACTTTGAGATAAAAGATGGAACTTACAGGGCCATTTGAGTGCTTAATAGAACAGGTTTTTTGATTAAATTACTGGAAACAGGTAATACAAACAGTGAAAGCATTTAAGAATTTTCACTTGTTATCTATATGTTCCCAACAGACAGCTTTAAGAGGAGAAAACAGAGGTCTTAGGGGCAAAATTGAATCCCTGAGAATGACTGTCACAGTAAAAGACACAGTTTTGAAATGCAGCAATTAAGAATTACAATTCTGTCACTGTATCTGAGGAAAACATGTATAATAGCTCAGTTTGAGTCCAGGGTAAACATTGTTAAATCCTGGGACTATCCTTTCACCTTGCTATCAAGTGTAAAAACATTTGAACAACAAAAGAGAACAAAAGACTCAAAAACACATAACAAAGAGATTTGAGAATACTTGCTGTTTTATGCAACACCCTGGAATCCTGTAACATTCATCTTTCACCACAATACATCAAAGAACACCAAGCCTTGGAAATTCCATTCTTCCTTTGTATTAATTCTCTGAAAATATTACAACGAGCTAGAGCTTTTCAAAAGAAAATAACAACAACCCCTTCAACTGCTGTGAAGGGTCAATATATACTTGCGGTCATTTACAAAATATCTGAGTCATGAGTTATCTCAGATTTTACTTTCTTACCAACTACTTAAGATATTATGGCCACAATTTAATGCAGCATTGATTACAGAGTACAGGCATTTTAATGCTCTGTCAGAAGATATTTTAGCCTTTGGAGACAGCTAAGTCGGTCGAAATATTCTGAGTAAATGCTGGAAGATCTGTCTTTAAGGCTTTGTACGCTGTATCCTGGACTTGTCACCTGTGATTGTGACTGCTGCTTGTGGCGAGTTAATGGTCCTGCTGAGTTGGCTCAGCTTCTGCTTCTTCCCTGTAGATCTCTTTCTTCAAAATTGTGCCTGCGCATGTATGCTTATTTGCCTGTAGAAATGGCGTTACTGATTCTGGCCTGACAAAACTGTCTGTGTCAAATTTCTCCAGGCATCCTGTGTGGGCAGTTGGTGTGCTAAGATTGCCCCTAGAGTTTCATCTGCTTCTGTGAATTTGAAGAAGTTAGGTGGTGTATCAAACAGATGGTCAACTTCATTCATGAGGAAAAACAGGTTCTCCACTCTGTCATACATACTCTGCCCGGTGGCTGGCCCTGGTTCTGCTGAAGTGCTGGGCGGTTGTGCAATCTCTGCTACTGCCTGGGCATCAATTCTCTTATTGTAATTCTCTAGGGTGAGCAGTCTTCCTACACTGCTTAAAATGCTGGGGAGGCCTCTGTTCTGTAGTGCCACGAATTTCTCCAGGAATCTGTTGATTTCAGTTTGCATATCCTGGGTCCTCCTTTCCAATGTTCCAACTAAGTTCCTTAATGTAATGACTCTCTTTGCTACAGCAATTGCTTCTGTCCTGTTAGTGATTCCCATGACAGCTAATTGAGAGCTAGTCTTATAGTTCAGAGTGTTGATTATCCTTGTAGCAGCTTCTGGCATGTGTCCAAGGCTTGCCCTGGCTCTCTGTATTTCTTTGTTTGCTTTAGTGATGAGCACCATTTGCTCATCCATGGTCTCAATATATTGCCACTGTTTGGCAATGGACCTTCCAATGTTGCTCCATAGCACTGCTTTCATTTCAGCTGTCACCTTTTCTAGTGCAAGCTCCTTCTCTAGTTCAGCAATTCTTCTCTTAAGAGCTTTTACCTCTCTGTCCTTGGCTGCCTCATTCTGTTTGCTCTTGTCAAACCTTTCATTTACCTTAGTCAAGGTTTTCTTAAGCTCATCCAGCTCTTTGATTTGAGATTCCATGGCTTGGATCTCAGCTTGCAGCTTTTGCATGTCTAAGCTAGCAGCCTGTTCTGATGTTGTGGTTGTTGCTGCTGTGGGTGGTGCTGTAGTTGGTGCTGTAGCTTCTGTTTGCTGAGGAGGAGGAGTAGTCTTTGGAGGGATTTCCTCAAGATTTATTATCACAGGAGGAGGCTGGGAGGGTTGGCCCTCTTCTCTTTGCTTCAGTGTTTCCTGTAGTGCTGCCTTTGCAGCTTCAGTTTGTCCCAGCTGGTCTTGAGTCCTAACCAGTTCTTTGTATAGGGATACCAGCAGATCTGTAGCATCCTTTTCTTGCCTTTGCTGGGCAACTTCATCTGTTTGTGGATGGATGGTGGCCGGGAGTTTGATTTTCTTTCTTAGGGCTGCCATATCTGCATCCCTTATCTTCAGGAGCTCTTGGATGCCTTTGACATCTTTAGGATCATGCCCTATCTCTATAATTACCTCTTCCAAGGACTTGATCCTATTGTCCTTGGCTTGTGATGAAGCTCTTTCTAACTCCAGCTGAGAAGCTGTGTTGTCCAGGCTGCTCTTTAATTTATAATTCTCCAATGTCTCATCTGCCAGGGAGGCATACACCATTTCACCAGTCTGCTTATGTAGTTCAATCTTGTCCATGGGGTGTATGTCTTTGGCAAGAACCTCCATGTTGGTTCTTAGATAGTCTGAGGTGGACTGAGGCTGCAAAGTTGTAGGCATGAAGTGGCTCATTATCATTTTGCCTTCGCTCACATCGAAAGCAGACATGAGTCTCTGCTGGTTGCTAGGAGCTAGGTTCAACAAGTGATCGTACAGCTGCACTTTTATTGGATCACTCCTCCTCTTGATGTCAATGAATTGCTGTTTTATACTTGACTGCCCTTTTCTAGTTTGACCGGAGGAGCTGACCTCTCCTCCCATAGTCATGTCATGTCCTCGCTGGGATGAGCTGGCCGAAAGTTCTCCACTGGGTGGGCCCATGCCCATGGCCTGCCTTACTGCTATGTCCTCCTCTTGGGAGTCATTTAGTCTTTGTCTCTTCTCTCCCCTGATGAAAGATGAGGTGTGGGGGGTCTCTCTCTCCCTTTTCCTTGTCACATCCTCCTTTTGTGGTGTTTGGAGGACTGATGTGTCAATATTGGTGTCTGTCCTGGGAGGCACCTTTGTTTGAGGCTGCTGCTCAGTATTACCAGGTTGATCTGTCCCCTTTTCCTGCTGCAAGGGCTGTTCACTGGACTGTGCTTTTTCTTGTTGCTGCCCCAGTTCTTGCTGTTCCATTTCTTCTTGCTGTTGTAGCAAGGTGTCAACTTGTTCCTCTGTCAATACAGGTGGCTGTTCCACCTGTTTACCTTTGTCTTTGCCTGCTGCCTGGGATGTCTTCTCAGTGGTTTGCTGCTGTGCTGCTGAAGATCTAGCAGCTGTTCTGATTTGCCTTCTGTAGGAGAGGGGCACCTGTCCACAAGTTTCCAAGTCAGCTTCTTTTTGTACATTCCTGGCTTCTTTCTCAAGCAATTCTACCTCAGTGAGTTGTTCTATTAGTGTACCCTCTTCCCAATCTAGTGCATTGGCATAATTTTCTATTTCAGGTTGTCTTTTATGTGCATAGTTGCCCAATTTGTATCTAATTCTCCTGAGGGAGATAGAATGATTGGGGTCATAAGGAATCCACTCAAAACTGGTCTGCAATCTGAGGCCTTCCAGGATGCTGTGTGCCTCTTTCCACCCTTCCTCTTTCTTGTTATACAGGAAGGAACCTAGCTGACTTCTTACCTTCAATTGTGACTTCTTGTTTCTACTCTGAAAGTGAAGGTAATCTGAGTTCCCAAACTGCCTGAAATACTCTAAGGCAAAAAGCCTCATGGGGACATACCTTGGCAATCTAAATGGGTTCAATTCACAGCCATATATCCTAATGACTGTGTGGTTCTGGTAGAAGTACCAGTTGCCAATATTGTAAGATTTGTTCAAATGTAGAATCCTCCTCATTTCATCGGTTAATCTAGGAGGAGGAGTACCTTGCAGAACTGTTAGGGCCGGATGAACAAATAAATCAATAAACTCACAGTATGTATAGGGTGATACTGAGGTAAAATGAAAAACAGAGGTCCAGAAAACAACTGATCTTGGGCTTCCTTGGGCATTGAGTGGCCTCAAAGGAACAGAGAAGGTAGCTGGCTGATAGAAAAGGAATAAATGATAGATATATGAGGAGTACCTGAACAGTCTCTCCCTCTTCAGATTCATGAACTGATCATGGATTTTCTCTGCTATGTAGGTTGCATAGTCATACTGCACAGCTGGAGGCTTACCAGGGGCAAACATGGACAGCATTGCCATTAGACTTTCATCTACATCTTCCAGCCCCCTGAACCCTAGGACATAGCTAATCAGATCCACCAGCATTCTGCCCAACTCATTCAGATAACGGTACCCAATAGGAGGGGTTCTGACTGTTTCTGAGCTTGGTGTGACAAACAGTTGGTTAATTTTGATAATCTGGTCACTGGACAGCTTGATCCCTGTGTTAATCAGATTCTGCATGGACAGAGGGGTCAATTTCTTTGCTGTACTGAAGTGCAGCATCTGGTTTATGCTCTCTAGGGTGATGTGGAACAGGACTAGGCCTGTGGGGCTTATGACTGCCCTTTGGCTGGGGTCATAGCATTCCTGGCAGCTGTAAATGAGCTCTGGCATAGGATTGACTTGGGGAAGGTTGTATATGGGCAAATTTGACTCCCAAATCCCCAAGATATCTGCTCCACTGAGGTGCTGGGCTCTTAGTTCATTCAGCATTAACACATTATACTTGGTTCCCATGGGAAACCAATCCAGCATTTGGTAGTCCATGTCCCCCAGGGCTTTCCATGCTAGTTCTTGGTGAGGTGCATTGATGGGCTTAATATTTAGTGCAATAGGGGTCTCCATAGCTCTCCAAGTTGCAAGAATTGTAAATAGACAGGTGGAATGGTGAAAACACAGTCTGGAGGCAGTCTTCTGTGGAAACAGTTGAGGTTTTGAGTATTCAAGGGGAATTCTCTCAGTAGCAATTGAAATACTACTGGAGTCTAGTGATAGAACCTCTCTGTGGTGTAACTGAGCTCTCTAACAGGGTGAATTATGTCTATTAGCAATTCTGCTGGGAAAACGCAGAATTACAGAGGTTTAATGGGAATTGCAGGTTTCTAGAGCTCTGCAGGTACTTCTTGGCCCTCACAATGACAATGGTGGATGAGTGAAGGGGAATGATCGGTGTAAATATAGTTTTTATGGTTCTGTTATCCCTCTGAGCAAATTTAAGCTTAATGAAGGTCGTATGGAGGGCGAAATGGTCTAAATACCTGTAATTCGACGAGCAGAGGTTGAGGCAAAGGTGCACAGTCGCTTTTTGAGGAGGTCGCCCGGGCTAATCGGCTGGTTGGCGAAAATTCGAGTTCAAACGGTCAAGCAGAGCGCTCAGTAAAAAACACAGTGAAAATGGTAAAAACACGGGAAAAATTGGTAAATATGGGTCATTTTACCATTTGGCGCTTTTTTCTGCTGACGTCAGCATGACGTCATTGGTGGGTCATGGTGAGGTGACGTCAGCTGACGTCATCGGGCGACGTGGCAGCGGGCGACTGGTCAAAGGTTCGGCGAGGTGGCAGTCCAGTCAGCAGTGAGGTGGGCCAATAACATAAGCGGGTACGGGCAGGCAAACGTGGCGGCGAATTAGCGGCGGGTAGGTGGCGGTTAACGTGCGGCGGTCACGGTTAAGGCCTTAACCGTTGCGGTTTCCCGGGGCGGTTAAGGTACGGCGCGGAGGATGTCAGAGCGGGCTCCGAGATGGTTTAGCGCCCGACGCGTGGAGGAGGCGTGACGAGGCGCAACGTCACTTCCCCGGAAGTTAACGTGCGGCCACGGGAGGCGCTCCGATATTGCTGTAGGCCGTCGGATCTGATGGGCTTGATCCGACGGCTGGCGGAGGGGAAACAAGCGCCATTGATATTGCGGGCGGAAAAATTAAAATTTGTGGGTTTTATGTGGGTTTTTGCAAATGTTTTGATTGAACCACAATGCGGTAGGATTGGGAAACGTGCCAGAGGCGGGCATTTGACCTTTGCAAAGGTTTTATAGGCAACATGGGTTTGGAAAGTGGGTTTTAGCAATGCAGAGGTGATTTGAAGGCAAATTGACTTGCAGCAAAGGGGAAAAAGGGTGGAATAGGTTCACCAAAGTGGCCAGATGCCATTTGGCCCCTTTTGAAAAATACACGGCTATTATGCCTAGGGGAGGGAATATACATAAGATTTGGGGTTTTATACACCTTAGTGTTAATAATATTAGGGGTGGGGTAAGATAAGGGAGGTTATATAGTAGAATTAGGAGTTAATATGAATGAAGGAGGGGAATTTAGAAAGGGGGTGTTAGTGATGGAGTAGAGAGGGAAAGAGAGGAAGTTAGTGATGCTCTTTGCTGTAATTTCATGGACTTCACCACTTTGCTTGCTGATAGATTAATTGCCTTGGCAAGAGACCTATTGATAGTTGTGTAATGGTGATCTTATTCTTTCTGCAACCACAACTGCCTACCCAACTATTTTGCCTAGCATTTTTTGTTTCTTCTTGGAGGGGCACTTGAACTTGCAACCCTCAATTGCCTTTTCTTTTCTTTGGCTTTTTCCTCTTTTTCTCTATCTACTTCTACCCTTATGTCTTCCAAGGTCCCAGATTAAACTTTTGGGAACCTTTGCTTCTCTACCTGAACTACTTGTCTGCCAAGATTAAGCTGTTTGGACAGACCTCTTTCTCTATTCTACAACTCAAAATTGAAACATGGCATGATCCAGATTAAACTGTTGAATCATCCACAAAAATTGAAATAAGGTCCTCAATACTTGAAACACTTTACCCAGCTCTTGCTTTCTAGGAAATATGGGATCTTTGGGATACCAAAGCAGAGCATATTTGGCTTTTCTCTTGCCAATCATGAAATATGAAACCTATTACTATAGGTATCCAACACATTCTACAAGGGAAGCTTTCATTTGTCAAGGACAAGACTACAAGGCCCCTTCCTTTGACTCCTTTTGTGATTCCTTAATAAGAGAACAAGAAAAACTCTTACACCTTGGTCTTCTTAATCTTGGAAACTCTTCCACGAAAGCGTTAGCCGCCCAACAGCACCCAAATTCAAAGAATCCTAAGAAGTCATATCCTCAAAAGAATGGTCCTAAACCATCTCAGCCTCAAAATGAAAGATCATTTCAGCAAAATGATAAGACCAATAAAAACAAATGGAAGAAGACTGATAGACATTGTAACTTTTGTAATCGAGATGGCCACTTAGAATCTAAATGCTTTAAGAAGATGGAAGCCTTGGAAGCCGCAATGAAGAAACATAACATCCATCTGGAGCCTACTTCAACTTCAACTTCCGGAACGGCACTTTCTGCATGTCATCGTCAATCATCTCAGTCTGGTTATGCATTAAATGTATCTTCTTCTTCTTCTCATTCTCATGAGTGGCTCATTGATTCTGGAGCCTCTTGTCACATGGCCAAAAACCAAGCCATGTTTTCTTCTTTAAATGATTGTAACACCAAAAATATATATATTGTTGATGATAGATCTCTTAATGTTGTAGGGACTGGAACTGTTCATCTAGACAATGGTCAGTTCAATGATGTATTATGTGTTCCAAACTTATCCTGCAACCTTCTATCTGTCTATCAGATAACTCATTCAGGTGAAGGTAAAATTGTTGAATTTTCACCTCATGATGTTGTAATCAAGGATCTAAAAGATCCTAAACAGATTCTAGCTACTGGTCTTGCTGATGATTCCAAAAGGTTGTATAAGTTTCACAACTTTGGGTCATCCCATCTTCCCTCAGTATTTGTTGCTCATAATGATGAAGTGAGCAAACTTTGGCATGAGCGGTTTGGTCACTTAAACTATCGCTCCCTTCAGCATCTATGTAAAGAAAATATGGTGACAGGTCTTCCTATGGTATCTTGCAAAGATGGTGTTTGTTCCGGATGTGTACTCGGAAAACATCATCGGGACAGTTTTGACAAACGTGCCTCTTGGCACGCCTCAGCCCCTTTACAGCTTGTGCACAGTGATTTATGTGGTCCTCTTCCTGTTGCTTCATTCTCTGGCTGCAAGTACTTCTTAACTTTCATTGATGATTTCTCCAGACGCACTTGGGTATACTTCTTAAAACTCAAGAGCGAAGTATTTACCACTTTTTTGGCCTTCAAAGCATTTGTTGAAAAACAATCTGGACATCAAATTCTTAAGCTAAGAACTGATAATGGTGGAGAATATGTTAAAAATGCATTCATCAACTTTTGCACCGAAAATGGAATTCAAATGCAACATACTGTTCCATACACTCCACAACAAAATGGTGTAGCTGAAAGGAAAAATCGCACCTTAAAGGAAATGGCTAATTGTATGCTGCAATCTAAAGGACTCAGTCTTAGTTTTTGGGCCGAAGCAATTAATTGTGCAAATTATATAATCAATCGCACTCCTACTAAGGTTCTAGAGAATATCACTCCAGAAGAAGCTTGGAGTTCCATTAAACCAGATGTAAGTCACTTTCGTGTGTTTGGAAGTGAAGCATGGGCCCATATTCCAGATGAAAAGCATAAAGCTTTAGAACCTAAGAGTGAGAAATGTACTTTTGTTGGATATTCTGAAGATGTAAAAGGTTATAGACTTATTCCATTTAAGTCCAAAAATGTTATCATTAGAAGAGATGTAAAATTTGATGAAAATAAATCGGCCTGCGAGCCTAGTCCGGCGGATGTGCCACCTCTTTCTATCTCTTCTATCTTTGAAAACATTTCTTCTTCTGATGATGAAAGCGAGGATGATAATCCTCCCCCACCTTCTTAGGATCCTCAACTTCCAAGATGGGTCCGTGCTACTCGGGATGCAGCAGGTGATCTTGCCGGTGATCCTACAGATCAACGACGTACACGTTCTCAGTTTGAAAGAGCCTCTTCTTTACTGGCTCAAGCTCCAGTAAATCATGATCCTGACACTTTTGCAGAAGCTTCAGGCCATCCACATTGGGAAGCAGCTATGAATGAAGAATATCATTCATTGATGACAAATGATACATGGGATCTTGTTCCTCTACCAAAGGGACGCAAACTTGTTAGATGCAAATGGGTTTACAGAACCAAGTATGGACCAGATGGGAAAGTTGATAAACATAAAGCTCGTCTAGTTGCTAAGGGCTTTTCACAGGTTGAAGGCATTGACTACACTGAAACCTTCTCTCTAGTTGCCAAAATGAACTCTATCCGCCTTGTTCTTTCCCTTGCTGCCTCTTTAAAATGGGAAGTCCATCAAATGGATGTTAAATCTGCCTTCTTGCATGGGGACTTGCAGGAAGAAATCTATATGGAACAACCCATTGGCTTCATACAAACAGACTCCAGCCTCGTTTGTCGACTTAAGAAATCCCTTTATGGCCTCAAGCAAGCTCCTCGGGCTTGGTATGCCAAAATGGATAGCTTTCTTTTAGAATCTGGCTTTTCTAGGTGTCATTCTGACAATACTGTCTACACCAAGAAAGTGGGCAACTCTCTTATCATCCTTGTTCTTTATGTTGATGATCTTATTCTTACTGGTAGTGATCCCAACCTTATAAACCATGTGAAGTCCAGCCTTAAAAAGAAATTTGAAATGACAGACTTAGGACACTTACATTATTTTCTCGGTCTTCAAGTCTTGCAATCCCAAGAGGGTATTTTCCTTTCCCAGTCCAAGTATGCTTGTGATATTCTTCGTCATTTTCACATGGAAGACTGTAAGCCAGCCCCTTCTCCCTTTCAGTCTGGAGTCAAACTTTCAGTCTCTTGTACTTCTCCTGAAGTTGATGCTACCTTATACCGTCAACTTGTCGGAAAACTCTTGTATTTAACCCATACTCGTCCTGATCTTTCCTTTGCTGTTGGCCTTGTTGCTCGTTTTATGCAAAACCCCCGTGAAAGTCATTGGAAAGCAGCTAAAAGAATACTTCGTTATGTTCGAGGTACAGTACAGTTTGGGATTCATTACAGTGCCAAAGCAGCTCCTCTGTTAGTTGGTTTCACTGATTCTGATTGGGCTGGTGACCTTGATGATCGGAAGTCTACTGCCGGTTATGTCTTCACTCTTGGTTCAGGACCTATTACATGGGCTTGTAAGAAACAGGCTGCCATTTCTCTTTCGTCAGCAGAAGCAGAGTATCGTGGTGCCGTGGAAGCTAGTAAGGAAGCCTTGTGGCTTCGTCAGATCCTATCAGAGTTTGGCTTTGAGCAGCAACATCCAACCACACTTTGGTGTGATAATCAAAGTGCCATTCAGCTATGCAAAGATCCAGTCCAGCATCAGCGCAGCAAACACATTGAACTACACATGCACTTCATCAGAAAGCTCATTCATGACCATGTTCTTGAAGTGCAATATTGTCCAACAGATGATCAGGTTGCAGACATCTTCACAAAGGCTCTCACAGAGGCGAAGTTCACTAAACTTCGATATATGCTTGGAGTTCAGGAAGTTGTCACTAAGGGGGGATAGGCTCTAGTGCCTCCTTCCTTCTCCTATTGTGTCATATTTGTAAATCCTTCAATCCTATCCCAAGTTGTTCTTAAGGGGGGATGTTAGGATATTCCGACACATAGGATATAGTTAAGTTCAACTTGGTCTAGCATAGAGTTAGGTAAAGTGTGTTTCTTTACCGTTGTACATTTTGTAACTTACAATCCGACGGTCACGATATGTAGTGATCCGACGGTTCACTCTCACCTCGGTATTACCGACACTTGATCCGTGGCTTGACACCCGATTGGTCCATGAGTTCTATTTAAAGCGCATGGAGGGTCATTGTTCGGGTAATCCGTGCATGAGAGAAGCTTATGTAAATTTTCATTCTTTGATTAATAAATTGCCTGTAGTACCCACGTTGGGACAGGCCGTGGACTGTTTCCCTCCTTGCACTCTGAGGGTTTTAACCACGTCAAAAATATTGGTGTATTGATTTGAGATCTGGTTGTGAGCGGTGTCCTTTTGGTATTCTTTCTGTGGAACTTACCCTGTAAATTCCTACAATTTGTGAGTGATCAACCTTTTAGGATAGGAAGGTTTGTTGCTTTAAGGTGCAGGTATTCATTCTCTTCTTCTAGTTTTACATTGGATAAGGTAGGTGAGCATTCAAAAGAACGTTCCCATACATGAGGTTGATTTCTTGAATTTATATAACATAAGTTGGATACGAGGTTTCTCCACTGTAGGTAGGTTGAGCTTGCTTATTGTTAGGATTCATGTTCGAATGGGTAGGCATATAAGGTTGTTTTGGAGGATTATTTTAGGGTAATTGTGTTTGAGAAGGAGGAGAAAATAAGGCAAGTGTTTGGTCTACCTGAGGCCTCCATCCTAAAGATGGATTACCACATTGAGGAGGCTAGTGTTGATATGGATGAAAAGGAGGAATGCCATTTTGGGGAGTGTAAGACCATGGAGTAGGCATAGACCAGGTTAAATAACTACGTGGATACCAAGGTTGAAAATGTGCATTATAAATTGTATTGAAAGGGGAGGGGTAGTTCATACATTGTTGATATTGTTTGGGGCCTTATGGCCTATGTTAATTGAAAATTAGAGCTGCTTCATGCTCCCTTCTGCTCCTTAGTACAAAAATTTAAAACCTGGAAAATATGGAAATTTATTAGTTGAGTGATTTTATTCGCATACAAACGTCTCTATGACATCTAAGGGGCACTCATTCCTATGATGTATTTTGGTTCATCTAGGGAAAAATATAGCTAATGCCATTTCTACTTCTTATTGTTTTTTCTTAATCTGTAGTGTGTCTATATGCATAGAAAAGGTGTGTAACATCTCAGTTTTAAAACCCTCTAGTATACTTCCTCTCTCATTCTTATTAATTGTGGTGGAGGAAGAAAAACCTACCAAAACCTTTTTTGTTCTACCTCTTTTTCTAGTAGATTTAGAATGATTTTTAAATATTGTTTTGATGTATTCATAGTTGAGCTAACAAATATATTTATTTGCTAACATGTTGAAGGTATCCATTAGTTCTTGTTTGACTCCTCATAGCAAGGCTAATTTCAATGAATCTGGATCTAGAGTGCAATTGTGTGCTCTTCTGTAACTTAGCTGAAATCTTTCCTTGAAATCTTCTAGGGCTTCATCTACCCCTTGGGTCATTTTTAATATCTCATCTCTTGTGTCTCTTGCTCTAGAATAGTCCTTGTACTTGGTGTTAAAATCTTGTTGCATTTGTCCCCAAGAAGTGATGCTACTCGCTTCTAGGCTCATGAACCAACAAAGGGTTGCATCCTTGAGAGTAGAAGGGAACAATTTGAGCAGTTTGAGATTTTTCTCATCTGTTGTGTAATCATATGTCCTAAAAACTAAAAAAAACTCAAACATAAAAGTGTCAGGGTCTTGACTAGCCAAACCATGGAAGTTTGGGTGAGCATATGTGCTGATATTTTTCATTTTGGCCTCCCCATTTGTCTCTCAAAGAGGAAAATGTTTAGGTTGCCTATTTCCAGCCATGGTATTAGTGGGTGATGGAGGTACTTCTCCTTCTGCAAGCTCCTTAGAAATCCTTGCTTTCTCACCTAAAAATGCCTCAATATCCTCTATGGATAGAGTAGGAGGCTCATAGTCAACAACAAAAGGTTGGCTTCTTGTGGAAGTGGGGGGTTCTGATAAATTTTTTCTATGTTATCCCTAATTCTATGAGGCATAAAGAAAGAAATATTTTTTTGTGTTTTTAATGATTTGAATGAAAGCGCATACGCAACACATTTTTTGTTCTTCTGGAATTGAAACATTCCTAATGCAATTTTTTTTTGCACAAAGTAAAATAAGTGAATCAACTAGGAAGAAAATAATGCATGCTTTGACACCTTCCTGACAACAATGCTAAAAAGTGATGGCCCTTATTATTACAACAATAATAGTACGATTCTCAAAAGACCCAACTTTAATTATCAACCCGGGGTCTGTACAAAGTTATGAGGGGTTGAAACTAGGTGTGCAATATGTACTACCTTCTTCTTTTGTTGATCTTATACAGGAGAAAGCAACTGAGGAGAAATTGAGTTACACAGAGACCATTATGTTGTCTATACTATAGGAAATATTCAAAATTACAAGAAATGAAGAACAATAAGAAAAAATATACTACTTGCCAAAAAATGAAACTAACTAATTCAATCATACTGAAATAAAAATAGGTCTACTCTATTATGGATCGAAAGCAAACTTGCAACTGAAATAAAGCATAAAAACACCAAACACTAATTGACAAAAAATGCAGTTTTCCTACATCCACTAGGTCAAAGGATAAATGAGGTATCTTCATTTCTGAATCTCATCCTCAGGGTCTTAGGGATGTTTTAATATGTCAAGGAATGTTAACCATGCCTTGGATACAAATCTAGATGAGTTTTTTATGCAAAACGTAGGTTGGTATATGAGTGCTTGTTTTGCTATAGTAGATAGTTCAATGAGAAGAAACATGAGATTCCGATGCGGTTTGAAGGAAGGATGAGATCAAGGAAGGCTAAAGGATGGTCAATAACTCTTTTCCATGTCCTTATACCTTTGATGGAAAAGTTTACTCAGTAAAAGAGTAATTCTATGGTTTACTGTAGCTCTACAAAACATGAAATTGTGCAATTGGAAATATACAAAAATGCATTAACAATAAATAAAGAACAGTAATCAAAGTAAACTAATGCATGGAAAGGAGTGTCAAATGCATAGAATAATCATTGCTAAATTCTAATAAAACATGATGCAGAAAAGACTTGTAAGAAAACTAGTTCATTTACCTTGTAGGAAACAATGTTAAGAAATGAAATTATAGAAGTGACTAACTGAAGATATGCATGAAAAATAAGAGTACAAAGAGGGTTCTTGAGCACCTGTTACGCAACCAGCTTACAAAATATAAGAAAATATAGATTCAATGACTTCAAAATCAACCTCTTCAAGGGGAAAACCTCATTTACATTACACAAATGAACAATTCTTGGACGATTCAAATGACAAAACCTCATTTTTCTATATAGGAGTCTAAGGGGTCACAATATAATCAGAGCCAACATAACAATAATAATGTAAGGGCACAACAATAACAATAGTCAGCTTCTATGGGGCACAACAATAACAATATGGGGACTACATGGGCACAATAATAACAATAATGGGGCTACACTAATAACAATGAGGGAATATACTAGTGTTATAGGGACCTAACATGCCCCTCTCCTTCAAAAAAGTGTTGTCCTCAATGCTTGAGTATTTCTGGATACTTCTATATAAAATTATCATCCTCCCATATGGAATCTTCTATGGGTAAGTTCTTCCACTTGATGAGATACTCTGAAATTGATCGATTATGTAGCTGTCAAGTTCTTGTTTCCAGGACTGCTTATGTTCCAATATCATTTTTACTTCCTCGTCAAGTTCTGGCAATATTATTTGAAATGGGAGCTTGTCACCTATAACCTTCTTTAAGCATGAAACATGGAAAACTAGGTTCACTTGGGAAGATATAGGAAGCTCCAATTTGTATGCCATAGTACCAATCTTTTGCAACACCTTGTAAGGGCCATAATACATTGGTGATAATTTATTATCCTTCTTAGCTTGCTTTAGGGACAATTGTTTGTATGGTTGTAGCCGTAAAAATACCCAGTCACCTACATCAAAACTTCTTTCGCTGCAATGTTGATGAGCCTATTTTTTCATTCAATTATGCGTCAAAGTGAGGTTATCCTTTAAGGGTTGAAGAACTTATTATTGATGCTCGATGTGATCTTCCACTACTTGAACCTTAGAATTTTCTCGTAAATCTGATGTGATGTGTTATGCTCCTATACCAATAGGTGTCATTTTTCATGATTGACTGGTTGAAGTCCCTAATATGTTCATCCTTTCCCTGTTGCAAAGGTTTTCCATATTCTCAAAAAAAAAAAAAATTTTAAAAACGAAAAGAGGGTATGCCCTAAAAGAAAGATCAAAGGGCAAAAAGAATGAAATGGTCAAAAAATGAAAGAAATGAACCCCAAAACAAAATACCAGGAAAGTGTGCAAGTTAAAAACGCCACTACTGTTCTATTTTTGTAATAATATGATGGTGGGCAGCTTGTTGACTTATGCCACCATTGATGAATGGCCAAACAACTCAATCTTGGCTAGTTCCTGTCTGAATTTCCTGTTTTAAAAATAGAGAATAGAAATATGTCCAAACTGTTTAAACTTGGCAGATAAGTAGATAGGTAGAGAAGCAAAGGAGCTCAACAATTTAATCTAAGCCCTTGGAAGAAATAGGTGCAGATTTAGATAGGTTTATCATGTTAAAAAAATAAAAAAAATTAAAAAAAATTGAAAAGGGGTTTGCTAGTCCAAGTGCACCCACGGAAGAAGAACAAAAAATGTTAGGCATAATAGGCTGGGTAGGCAGTTTTGATGTTGCAGAAAGAGGCTTGTGACAGGTTTTGTCTCTCAGAACATTAAAACTCACTTCTGTCATAAGTACCATGGCAACTGTTTGGTTACAAATCAAGTGAGGCATGACTAACTTCCCTTCACACTTCTCCCAAAATCACTTACTAACCTCCCCCCAAGGATATTAAGATCTGCTTAATATCACTAAATCACTCCATCTCATTTCATGAAAAAAGCCTAAGTAAAACCACATTCTTACTTTAGGCAAAGAAGCCACATTTCTTGTGTAAAACCCTTTCATTCCCCAACGCCTAAGTTTTTAAACTTTATAACTTAGCGCTCTTTTTCAATACATCTCTCATATTAACTCTTAACATTACTTTATAATTCCCTATATTCGTTCCCCTTCCCGTATTATATATATATAATAAAAACCCCAAATTCTATTATTCCCGCCCCGACTAAGTTATAGCCATATACCATTATGTCAAATCGAATTAGAGGTTTATCTCAAACCTTTTAATACCTCTGCCATCGCGCCATTTAAAGGATTAATCAACATTCGGTTGATTAATAACTTAACCCAAGATCCAGTGAACCAATCATACCCGCCCCGATATTTTTAAAAATCATTATTTAAAGGTACCGGGCCCGCCCCTTAAACCTCCGCCACCTTCATTGAGCGCCAATATACATATCGGAAGCCTCTCGCTGCCGATCTTTAACTCCCGGGAGATTGGCGGTATTACGCTCGTGCCATGGACGGGTGGCACATTCCTGCCGTGCTCGTTGCCCCTCCGCCCCAAACCACTCTGGCCCATAAGCGGTGCGGGGTGAAACCACTTACTGCCCGCTGCCCCCCGCTGACGTCATTGCCACGTCACCCTTCCGTACCCTCCGCTACGCGACAAAATCTCCTGTCATGCTGACGTCATCCGACCAAAAAGCGCCAAAAAACCTTGCGAAAGCCAAATTTTGTTAAATAGTTGAGAAAATGTCATTTTCGCCCGTTTCTCTCTGCGAACTAATTTCATGCAAATTACGTCCAGTTCATTTCTTGAGCATACAGTCCACCACCCGCCCAAAAAACTCCAGCATCCTGCTCCGCAGCTCGTTGGTCAACCTGTAATTGCACTGTTCGCTTCTAAAAAACAGGTATTTACCCAAATTCGCTTTCCGAATAGGTAATTTCGTTTTTTCCTCTGTGAATTTTACCCAAAAAACCGAATTCAAGCTAAATTCAGTTTGTAGTTCTCATAGAAAGGCACCCAGAACTGCTGTTTTACCCATTTTTCCACAAAAACCTGAACTCTAGTTTGAAAACACAAGAACCAAACATGGAGGCCCCCGCGGCTCTGAACGTCACGCCCTTCAATGCGTCTCATAAAGACCTGGATTGGTTACCCTTGCCTGACAGAGATTTTCAAATAAAAGAGTTAACTGGTGTCATGAACCACCTCCAGGAATTTTGCCGAATTAGGAATAGTCATCTGAGCAACTCTGGTATCTATGGAATATGGGAATATAATCTCCCCAGGTATTACCTTCCCTCAGTCAATGTGTTCCCAGATATTATTCACCAATGCTGTGCCAACTATGACCCTGTCAGTAAAGCAGTGATGACCCCATCCCAAACTGTTCTCTTTTACATAACTGCTGAATTTATCAATGAGATGTTACACTTCCATCCCACTTAGCCCCTTACTCCTTTTTCCATGGGGTATCTGCTGGAAAAAGCTTCTCAATTGTCTAGCTCAGAGATAACCCGGATTGGTTAATTATTCATGAAACCAGATTGCCAACCCCAATACCCACCTCCCTATGTGCATTCCTGGTTCACTGAAACTGGCAGGCTTATTCTTGACATGATATCCTTTATCTTTGGATTCAAAACCAGTGAATATGTTGATGAGACCATCTTAGTTATGATGTCAATGTTTACTCCAAGACAGCCCCCTGCTGTCAAATTTGACTATGCTTCTTTCATTGCCAACAAGATCCATGCTCAATTTATGAATTTGGAGAGGGAAGGAGTCTTCAAGTACACCTCATTCATATACCACCTTCTGCTATATTATCAGCCAGTCTGCTTTTCATTTCCCATCAGGAATTTGGATTCCAAAGGAGAGCGGAGGTCTGTGATCTTTTGGACCTCGGTCTTCCACAAAGTTAGTGAATCCCCTTATACCTACTGTGAATTCGTTGACTTGTTTGTACATCCAACCTCCACTTTGTTGATAGGAGCTCCTCCTCCTAGAATTTCTGGTGATATGAAGAAAATTTTACAGCTATCCAAACAGTACAGGATAGGTGACTAGTACCTCTACCACAATCACACTAAAATCAGAATATATGGATGTGAATTATGCCCATTCAGGTTGCCTAGGTATGTGCCTATGAGGCTGTTTGCATTAGAATATTTCAGGTAGCTCATCTTTTCAGACTTAACCCACTTTTGTAATGTAAAGAAAAAGGCCCAGCTGAGAATAAAAAACCAGTTAGGCCCTTTTATCATCCATAAGAGGGAGGCATGGGAAGATGCTGATAAGATGTTAGGGGAAGACCTTAAATTCAAGAAGAGTTTTGAGTGGGTGCCATATGACCCAAATAGTTTTATAAGTGACAGAAGAGTAAGAAACAGGCTGTCAGTTTATGTTCATCATAACATCCCAGAAATAGAACAGTATACAAATTAGGATGAGTGGGTAAAGGGTACATTAATAGAAGAAATTACTGAACAAGAAAGGGTGGAACAAGCTATGAAAGATCTTGAAAAGACCCTTGACCTGGACTCTTTTGGACAGGTATCTTTGAAACTGCCTCAGCAAACAGGAGTTGGTACATCCTCTGCTGGAACTTCACAGTAGCTGGTACAAGAAACCAGCACACCAGTTACAGGGTCTTCTAAGGGCAAGGAAGTGGCAGACACGGAGCGGCAACCAATGATTGATCAGTAGGGGAAAATTCCTCCGATCCAAACCAAAGAAGCAGATATTCCTGCATTACAGACTCCTCTAAATGAGGAAAGAGGCAAGAAAAGAGAAAGGGAAGAAGCCACACCTATCAGTGGGCCTGTAGAACAACCAGGGGAAAAAAGGCAAATACTCAATCCTCTGTTAGAAGAAGAAATCTTTGAAGAAACAACTGAAAGTTTAATAGGGGAAAAGATAGCCAGCTAGCAGACATCCCCGATGGTGGAAACATCAACTAGCTCACATAGGCAGGAGCTAGAAAGGCATCATAGTGTTGAAGTGTGTTATAGACATTTTTGGGCACTACAACCCCAATAAAAAATGTCCATAAACCAAGGGTTCCTAAGTCCGTAAAAGTGTTGTTCCAACCCCTAAATGAACAAGGTCAACTGATTACAGCATCTCCCAGAAGTTCTCCATGAAAAACTACTCAGAACTGGTCAAAACTAGACCATTTCACCTTCTCCATGGTCAAAGTGCGTTGCATCCCACCTGAATACACACAGTAGGTGCGATACATGTTGAAAAACCCTTCTATGGGGTGCGATGGGTGAGAGTGGACAAATGGCAGGGTCAATCCACAAGGTGGAGGAGCATGGAATCTTCTAGAAACTTCTCCTGTGACACTTGCCTCTCTGCATTCGACCAGGGATGAGTAAGAGATCATCAATCTCCAAGTGGAATCAAGAACTATCAGAGAGAGGACACTAATCAAATCTCAGAAGCTGACTCATCCCCCTTGCAAACATCTATATATGGATCCCTCATCCCAGAGATCCGGAGGCTGGAATTTTGTATCTTGTAAGGAAGTGCTGTTGGTTTCTTGGTGCAATATCATAATGTTGGGTGATCTAAGCGTTTCATGAGGTGAAGAAGGGATTTCTTGCTGAGAGGATGATGCTGGGTCAGAACAATTGGTTGTAATCCTCTTTGCTCTTTCTTGATTATCAATAAAGCTATTCAAGTTTTCCTCCACATTATCGTATGATTGATGTTATATGCATTTGTGTGGTCAATATATATCTGGTCCTATATTGTTTATGATAATAGATCTATGTTCTTGGATAGTGTTATGCTGCTTTGATTCTACAGGTGCTCTTTGAAGCTGGGTAGACGAGGAAGCGAGTGGCGAAGACTTATTAGAAGGGAGAGGAATCGAGCAAGGAACCAAGCGCAAGACAGAGGTTGGTCTCCTTATTCCCCTCTTATCTATTGCTCATAAAGGAAAATGAAAGTAGTTTTTAGTTTGTTTGTTTCTAAGGTAGCTACCAACCTTAGTGGGACTAGCAGCTCTGCATAGACACTAGTTTTCCCGATAACAAAATGATCTGAAAATGGAATGTACTTGTTTAAGGGTGTAAGGTATCCATTTCCCATAATTTCGAATGTGAGTTATACACTCCAAGTGACCTCTGAAAATGTGAAAAATTCTTATTTCTTATACAGAGATAGACTATAGGGGCATTCACCGAACATGTCACCTCTAAAGAGAGGATGAGTTCCAGAGGCTACCTGGCCCTCTACAGGCTCTGCCTAAAGAAATAACGAAGTAAACACTTAGAAGTCTTTGACATACACATACTTGAAGTTTGATGTCTTGCGGAATAAGACAAATAACTTTATGCAGCTGAATAGGTGATTATGTGTGTATTCAAGTTATGTATATTTGCTGTTTAACACTTTATATAAGTTTTGTTTAGCATATCATCTTCAACAAATAAAGACATCAAAATGATAAAGCAGTTCACCCCTTCTGGGCTACATCTGCTAGACCAAGCCTCTCAAACTAGGCTTGTCCTCTTGTATTAAAATGCTACAAAGGCTAATACAAGAATATGAGTGTCTCGAAAGACAGATCTGACTGTAAATACAGAATCAGAAGATAGGAATTAGCTAAACATGCTCTTTCCCAAACACTAAACAGTGAAATTGTACCTTATATAGTACTTTCCCCAATTGGCCCTGGTGGCCCTTTAAACTTGCATGGAGAATTTCGAGGTGAAGATGACCTCAATTGGTTCTGAAACCTCTGCCATTAGACTTAGAAGGTCGAAAATAGTAGACATAGGCTTTTGAATCACCAAAAATGGATGAACATATCCCCCAAACAGCTCAAGCACTGAAATGGCCCTAGTGGCCCTGAAAGCTTCCCTGAAGCTAAACAGTGAGAAGAATGCCTCAACAGGAAAAACGAGCTGTAGAAATGGATTCAGAATGCCGAAAAACTTTAGGAATGACCTTCGTTCCACATTCAATGGCTACACAATTCCCAATGTAGCTCCCAAACTGATTTGGCCCTAGTGGCTCCTGGAACTTCCACGAAGCTAAAACACCTGCAAAAGACCTTAGATGGCTGTGAAACCTATGCCAATGGCTTCAGAAGGTCGAAGAGACCCAAAATCAAAAAAAAAAATCGTCCAAAAAGGACTTTCCTAGCCAAAGTTATGGCCATTTACTCCCAACTTCCAGCTGGTCCTAGAAAAACTCCAGTTAAAACTGGCTAACTGCCAGATAACCCCGACAAATAGGCAATTCCGCCCGCTCCACCAAAAACTCCACCAGTCTGACCGCCGGTTAACGGATTGTTTTAATGGCACATGTGAACAGTCGGCGGTTATGCATTGAATAACGTGAAAAACGGGGAGTGGGAACTGTTTGTTAACCCGCGCTTAATGGGATATGTGACCACGTGTTTATAACCGTTGACATTAACTGTTCTGTTGGCGGTTTAAGCATGGCGCCTGGTTCTTGGCATGAGGTCACGTGGTATGGGGGTTGGCCCCCTTCGGACCCCACCCAAATGAAGTTTAAACTTCATAAAATATTTCCGTCGCTATCCAAACAAGTCCCAATCGTATGGCTCATTGGTAAGACACTGTGCTAGTAGATGGGAGGTCGTGTGTTCAATCCTCCATTCGCCCACAAAATTTTGATAATGCCAACATAATGCTGATGTCACTCTGGGCCACGTGGCAGCCTCCAAGCCTACCACGTGGCAACCTGTGATTGGCTGCCCAAATGGAATATTCCAAAGAATATTCTGCGCAATATTCCTTTTTTTTTTTAAATATATATATATATATATATATATATATATATATATATTTTTTTTTTTTTTTTTTGAAAAATATTCAAAAATTAAGAGTTATTGGGCGATTTTGTTTTTGGCATAACTTTCTCATACGGTGACCATTTTTTGAACCATTTGCAGCGCCGGAATCAGGAGGACGAGCTCTATCCAGTAGTTCAGGTTCAAGCTAGTTTTGATCACTTTCATTTTGACCATTTTATGACACTTGGTCCTGAGCTCCTGATCACACCTCCCAAATGAGAAGGCTTTTGGTCCCCAAAAGCTTACTAAATCTCTGAACTAACTGTACAACACTTGAGGAAAAGTAATATTCTCTTTCATTCAACCAAAAGAGTATACTGATGCCCAAAATGTCCTGCCTTGCCAACTGTCGTCATGGCGACTTTTTTCTGCATAAGCCAAGTACTTGTCGAATCCCGACCAAGTTCTTTCGCTAGACAAATCTGAAATTGCAGGAACCAGCAATGAAACTTGTTGATATATGAGCTGAAATATTCCTTTGAACATGTGGGCTTGCCAACTGTCAGGATTCCCATCCATGGCACCTCTGCTCCTGAAGAAGAGTTGCCTCCCAAATGAGAAGGCTTTTACCGGCTGTAGCATGCTAATGTACTGCAAATTCTCATCCCAAAATCTTGGAATACTTGCTGCAAAAAATTCTCAAAAGAAGTAGAGACCCATGCTGAAAATTGAGCTCTCTTTGCATGCATGCTTTTCTAGCTCATAGAATTGTGCACAGCTCTGCACCAAATTCTTTCCCTGCACCAAATGACACCAAAGGTATCTTGTGCAACAAGACAATCATCAACAACAATTTGTCCTGAAATACGCTGAACAATGGACTCAACCATCAACATAACAAATGTGTACATAATCGACACAAGTTGACAAAACATGTGCACCACAATCGACACAAGTCGATAATCAATGTGTGACACAATCGTCAATGTAAAAGTGTGCTCACTCGCGACACTAGTCGATTGTCAACAAGATACATTTACAAACACATGTATGTATCAAAAACAATGAAGTATATACAGTTCGATAAACACACCTACCACATCTATGTACAGGTGTAACTTCAACTCTTCTTTTGCAAAGACCAACAGGTACATCAACCCAATAAAAACACATGTGGGTGACAAGAGCTGAAATAGAGTGAGTCTCATACTCAGCTTTTTCCATCTTGCAACTTGCATTCCCTTAACAAAGAAATGCATTCAAGCAAAAGACATGCAACTTTAATTGGATAAGAATTCTAACCATTTCTTACCAATCCATTCCAAAGGCGCTTCCTTTAACTGCACATCAATATCAACATGTGTATCATCCTAACACATATCAATGATGGAAACTTCCTTCCCATTCTTGCCATACTCTTTCTCCAATTTCTTCAACTTTCGTGGAAGCATTGTTGGATTCAGAGCCCAACACCTTTCAATAGTATGTCCTTGCTTATGGCAATAAGTGCAACACATGTTCATCTTCTTGACAACATGATTTGCATTGTTCAATGGAACTTTGGCTTCTTGCCTCCTTTCCTTCAAAAGTTTCCTGTATGTTTCCATTCTTCTCCAACATCTAGAAACAATATGGTTAACCAAACCACAAAAAGAACATGCAATTCTTTTCCAATGCTTGTGTGGAAATTTTCCATGCTTTACATGATCAAAGGAAGTGTGATGGAAATCAGATTTATACCTTTCTCTTTCACCTTCATTACCTTCATGAGGAGGTGAATCGAAAGAAGAAGAAGCTCCCTTTGGAACTCTGTCAATCCCTTCAATGGTTTTAGAGCTTTCACCACTTTCTTGTTCAAGTGCATGCTTATGCACACCTTCTTCCTACAAAGCATGTTTCAAAATATTGCATTCCTCAAGGATACAACCTTTACAACCTTGAGATAGAGAACTTGAAATGAAACTCCTTCTAGGAACTGTTTCAATTGCCTTCATGGCTACTTTGGAACTTTCTCCACAAGATTGTCCATAGCCAAGACCCAAATTCTTAGGCCTTACCTCAGCCATTATTGGCTCAACTATAGCCTGTGCATGTTTGCCCAATCCTTTTCCTTCATATCCAATTTTGGACATCAACTTGGACCCTATGCCTCTGGTATGTTTCTCAAAAGAACCAACATAAACATTCTTATAAGAATTTGAAGACAAACTAGAATTGTTTACCTCTTCTTCAAGCTGATACTTGGCTAAGGCTTCTTTAGCAACAAGAAGTTGTGTCCCCAACTCATGCATCCTTTCCAGATTCATGTTTGCAATATGAAGTTGGCCTTCCATTTCCTACAATTGGTCAGAAAGCAACTGCTTCTCTTCCCTCATGGAATTGACCTGCTCTTGAAGTCTAGAGCTCTTTCTTTCATCCTCATACATTTCTCTCACCATGTTCATCATGATGAAAAATTCTTGCTTCAAGCCTTCATAAAAAAATCTTGTGAAGGAGGATGATTTTGAGAACTCACTTATGGAAGTTGTCATTATAAAATGAACAAAAGAGCTTCAGCAAGCTCAAACAACAAGTAGTTTGCAGAATAATAAAGCAGTCAATCTTCAAGATTGCTTAAGACACCTTTCAAGCTACACAATCAAGCTAGTGATGTCAGTCAAGCAAACCTAGTGCTCTGATACCATCTGATATGAAAATGGAATGTACTTGTTTAAGGGTGCAAGGTATCCATTTCCCATAATTTCTAATGTGAGTTATACACTCCAAGTGACCTCTGAAAATGTGAAAACTTCTTATTTCTTATACAGAGATAGACTGTAGGGGCATTCACCGGACATGTCACCTCTAAAGAGAGGATGAGTTCAAGAGGCTACCTGGCCCTCTACAGGCTTTGCCTAAAGAAATAACGACGTAAACACTTAGAAGTCTTTGACATACACATACTTGAAGTTTGATGTCTTGCGGAATAAGACAAATAACTTTCTGCAGCTGAATAGGTGATTATGTGTGTATGCAAGTTATGTATATTTGCTGTTCAACACTTTATATTAGTTTTGTTTAGCATATCATCTTCAACAAATAAAGACATCAAAATGATAAAGCAGTTCACCCCTTCTGGGCTACATCTGCTGGACCAAGCCTCTCAAACTAGGCTTGTCCTCTTGTATTAAAAATGATACAAAGGCTAATACAAGAATATGAGTGTCTCAAAAGACAGATCTGACTGTAAATATAGAATCAAAAGATAGGAATTAGCTAAACATGCTCTTTCCCAAACACTAAACAGTGAAATTGTACCTTATACAGTACTTTCCCCAATTGGCCCTGGTGGCCCTTTAAACTTGCATGGAGAATTTCGAGGTGAAGATGACCTCAATTGGTTCTGAAACCTCTGCCATTAGACTCAGAAGGTCGAAAATAACAGACATAGGCTTTTGAATCACCAAAAATGGATGAACATAGCCCCCAAACAGCTCAAGCACTGAAATGGCCCTGGTGGCCTTGAAAGCTTCCCTGAAGCTAAACAGTGAGAAGAATGCCTCAACAGGAAAAACGAGCTGTAGAAATGGATTCAGAATGCTGAAAAACTTCAGGAATGACCTTCGTTCCACATTCAATGGCTACACAATTCCCAATGCAGCTCCCAAACTGATTTGGCCCTAGTGGCTCCTGGAACTTCCACGAAGCTAAAACACCTGCAAACGACCTCAGATGGCTGTGAAAACTGTGCCAATGGCTTCAGAAGGTCGAAGAGACCCAAAATAAAAAAAAAAAGTTTGTCCAAAAAGGACTTTCCTAGCCAAAGTTATGGCCATTTACTCCCAACTGCCAGCTGGTCCTAGAAAAACTCCAGTTAAAACTGGCTAATTGCCAGATAACCTCGACAAATAGGCAATTTCGCCATTTTTGGAGCGCTCCGCCAAAAACTCCGCCAGTCTGACCGCCGGTTAACGGATTGTTCTAATGGCACATGTGAACAGTCGGAGGTTATGCATTGAATAGCGTGCAAAATGGGGAGTGGGAACTGTTTGTTAACCCGCGCTTAATGGGATATGTGACCACGTGTTTATAACCGTTGACATTAACTGTTCTGCTGGCGGTTTAAGCATGGCACCCGCTTCTTGGCGTGAGGTCACGTGGTATGGGGGCTGGCCCCCTTCGGGCCCGCCCAAATGAAGTTTAAACTTCATAAAATATTTTCGCCACTATCCAAACAAGTCCCAATTGTATGGCTCATTTGTAAGACGCTGTGCTAGTAGATGGGAGGTCGTGTGTTCAATCCTCCATCCGCCCACAAAATTTTGACAATGCCAACATAATGCTGATGTCACCCTAGGCCACGTGGCGGCCTCCGAGCCTACCACGTGGCAACCTGTGATTGGCTGCCCAAATGGAATATTCCAAAGAATATTTTGCAGAATATTCTTTTTTTTAATATATATATATATATATATATTTTTTTTTTTGAAAAATATTCAAAAATTAAGGGTTATTGGGTGATTTTGTTTTTGGCATAACTTTCTCATATGGCGACCGTTTTTCGAACCGTTTGCGGCGCAGGGATTAGGAGGACAAGCTCTATCCAGTCGTTGAGGTTCGTGCCAGTTTTGAGCACTTTCATTTTTGACCATTTTACGACACTTGGTCCTGAGCTCTTGATCACAAAATGGCGACTCCGCTGGGGAGCGAATAGATTGTTTGTTTATCTGCATTTGTTTACTTTATAAACTTACAGACGGAGCCTGAAGTCAAGCCAGCTAGCCTTCGAACTGCATTTTCTATGCAAGTGCAAAGTAGATCAATGTTGCTTCAGTTTATCTCCGGGTTTTGTTTATGAATTCAACGATTGATTTACAAGCTCTCTAATTGCCCTTGTGGTGGCTCTAGTAACCTCATAAGATCTACCCCTGTGATTGATTTACTGATTACCACTTGCTCGGCCTAAATCCTTGAACTGAGCTGCAAACTGTGACCCAAAACCCAGCTAAAGTCTCGTCCCTGGTCCATCTCACTGTGTCTTCTTTGAAACCTGAATGCATCGCACTTCCCGAGTGTAGTAGGTGCGTTGCATTTCAGTTTCCCTGTGCTACAGGTGCGCTGATCAAACCTCTTCTTTCTTATATTTTGGCTTCTGTGTTCATGCTTTTCAGCTCTATTCAAGAGTTTTGCTGCCTGTAGTCGGTACACCTCTGTTGAAACCCCTTCCTTGCCGTTATTCCGCTTCCATTATGCAAAGAAATGTAAATGTTTTTGTGTATTTTTGAGTCATTTTCAGTTCTCTTTTACAAAGAAGTAGCGTAATTGTACTGTCGTTTCTTGATTTGAAAGTGTCGCAAGTGTCGTTTTCAGTCATAGAAGAGAATCTGATTGTTCTTGATAGTCGATTACACTGTTACTCTTGTATTTGATTTGAATTAGTAGTTTTTCAAGTGTCGAAAGCAAGTTTTCAATTCCAAATAACAAAGTGTCGTCATTGTCCTCATTTTGTTTTGAAAAGAAGCTTGTTAGTAATTGTCGCTTTGAAAAATAATTCAGATTTGTGCTTAGCTTTCTTTTTATCATTCACACATTAAGAAGGCTGAAAACAAAATACATGCATGTGCATTTGCATTTAGACTGTTTGTTGGTTTGATTTAGGACAATGCATATAGTGTGTGCTCTCTGCTCTTTGTTGAAAGAAAATCATCTCTCTTTCCTTAGTAGCTAGGATTTTCATTGCAAAAAGAAGATTAAACAACTGTTTATCATCTTAGATTGCATTTTAGGAATTGTACATCTACATCACATGGTGAACTTGAAAGGAAAATTTCTTAAGCAAGATCAACTATAAAATAAATTTAATGAATCTAAAAACGCTTTGGAACCTAACGCACAACATCTAGAAGTCTAGGCTAGAGACGTATTCTAGCGTCGTAAATCCTGGTAACTGTTGTTTTCACTGTTGGTTGGGTGATTCCTCCACTTTGAGACGACAAGTGCTAGTACGAACTTGTGCTCCCACGTATCGTCGAGTATATTTTGGGAGACCACAATAGGCTTTATCCTTTATCCATAGGAAGCTGTGTCTGCCACCCTATCGATAGCAATGCACTGAACACAGTATTCGGGAAGATTGACTGTCGTACCGTAAAAAGTATTCTGCAGTTTTGCGATTGGTTTGTAATCCCTCTGTCTAGATTTCTAGAGCATTCCCTTTTGTTCCTTTTCAGACTCCTTAACAGAAAAGGTCCATCTGAGCACTTGTCACTCCAGGCTCATTAAAAATCGAAGGCGACTAGAGTCATCTATTGTTTTTTCTCGACTCTTAAAAATTGAAAAAGAAAGTTGTGTCAAAGCATCTAAAATTCATCTAATTTGGAAACATACTTCCCCTTGATTTTTAGTTGATCGAGTAATCCGCAATCGTGGAAGAAAGTCAATTGAAACCTCGTCGTTTGCGGAGGCTTACGAGTCAACCGTCTTTGTCTCCAGAGTCGAAACTGTTACGGACAAAGCGAACTCGTTTAACCGGTTCCAAATCCCCTGGTAAAGTTAGAACAAGTTTTCCAACACCATCGGAGACTCCGGTTACTCCAAACATTTCTGGTATCCCTGCCTCTAAAGAAGAAGTTCAGCAGCCACCAAAGGACAATAGAACTGATCCTAGTGTGAAGGTAAACACTTGTGTTACTAAGTTAGCTCCATCTACAGCTGATTCGGAAGGTGTTATTCCCCAAACATCTGTCACTGTAGATTCTATACCTTCTTTGGCACCAGAAATATTTTACAGACCTGACGGTGTACCTCTTCCACCTGGTCTGATTGCTATAGAAGAGATTGTGGAGGATCCTCCATCTAGTACTCCATCGCGATTTGGAGTCGGGATCACTCTATATCCTTCTTCGTCAGAAATTAGTTTACCACCATCGGAAGCTCCTGTAGAATCGCTAGGCAATCTTTTGGATAGACTAGAAATGTCTGAACAACCGTCGACATCTAGGACTGTGTCATCCAACACAGCGACAACAGAACTTCCTGCTGTCACTCCAACAATGTTCACCGGCATACCATTTGTCCCAACTAGCTCTCAATCGCTAGACGGGGCCCACTCAGGGGCTATTTCGACAGTATGGTCCGTTCCTGTTTGTTCATCCGGAATAGTATCCGGGAACTCTTATGTTGAGTCTCAACAAATTGATCCTTCAGGGTGTCAATTTGGGCAGTCCGGTCCTCAAGGGCAAACAATTCCTTTAAGTACCGGATTACCACCGTATGGGGGGTAGTATACCCTTTCATTGTCTCCTCCGGGAGGACAACCATACGAGAGTTCACAACAAAATTCAGGTTATCCTAGAATTACATCTAGTGGTTGGGTGCCGATACTGCCTCAACAACCAAGAGTTGTATATTCGATGCAACAATGTTTACCTATGTCAAATATACCAACTACGCCGGCTATTGTGACGGTGTCACAAGTACAAGCGCTGCCCGTTGTATGCCAACCTCAGGTTTCTCAGGTTGTAATGCAACAGCCTCTTGTCCCTGCGACTCAACCACAATCGCCAACTAGTGGAATGACACAGGCCCAAACGGGTACAATTACCCCTCATCTTGGTCAAACGGTCAGTATTGGACAACAGCACATGGCTTTGCAGCCATGGCTGGCGCAATACCAACAACCGCAATTCCAACAAGTATATCAAGGGCAACAAATCTTTGCAAATAGTGGGTAGCCGTATATTCAAAACGGTCAAAATCAACCATTCTACAATGGTTATGCCCATCAACTTTACCAAAGTTACCAACATCAAATGCATTATGCTAGTATGTAGAGACCAACTGCTCAGGCAATCCCATCTTATCCTGGGTATGCTTTGCCAAACCTGAATCAACAGTTATCCTTCGTGGCAACTTTGGAGTTACCGGATCTAAATCGGTTAAAAAATGATCCAATTGCTTACGCCCCTTGGTGGCCAGCGATTACGCATAAACTTCCGTCAGATATTCCTAAATTTGATGGAAATCCGGGTGAAGACCCGTCGAATCATGTGATGACATTTCATCTGTGGTGTTCATCAAACACCCTAAACGATGATTCGATTAGGCTTCGCCTTTTTCAGAGGACGTTAACTGGTCCGGCAGCAAAGTGGTATATCGAGTTACCCAGAGCTTCGTTTGACAACTTCAACACCATAGCCACAACCTTTTTAACCCATTTTTAGTTACCGATAAGGTATGAAACGGGAACAGAACTTCTTACCAATTTCAAGCAAACAATGGCCACTCACATATCCGATCATATTCATGAGTGGCAGCGTCGTCGTAGAATGGTAAAAACGTATGTTCTTGATAAGCTTTTAGCTGAATGGTTTATTAAGTCATTGTTACCTTCCATTACAGAAGATGTGGCAAAAGTAGGAGTCGTCACTGAAGAACAAGTCATTGCTCGTGCGCAATATTTAGACTTGATTTATACTCAGTCTGGCACACTCTACGATAAAATCCCTGACGCTCCCAGACCGGAATTTTCCGTCCCTCCTCCTCCTAAATCGAACAATGACTCTCATGTCGGCGATGGCGTGATTGGTACGACAGACACGAAATCGACAAAGGCTACATCTAAAAAGGCCTGTAAGATTTCCAGTCAAAATGCAAAAGAAGAACTTCTCGCCTCGGAAGTAAATGCCGTCTCGACTGATAAAGGCAAAGAAACCAAGCAACCAGGAGGCAAGAAGAGAAACAAAGGGAAGAAGAAGAAACAGGAGGAATCATCACCTGAAAATTCTTCTGCAAACCCTCCTGAAGATAGGAAACCAAAAAATCCATGCTTAATATGTGATGAGGATCATTGGACAAAAAATTGTCCACATAAAGTTGAGCTTAAAAAATTCCTCAGGAATTCAAAAACCTCGGCGGTATTGACTGATCCGTTTGCAAATCCAGGGACATATCTGGTTGCTAGTGAAAATGCTTCCCCATCCCAAGTATTGATGTTGTCGGTTTCGAAACAGCAAAATTATGCTTTGATATCGACAAGGAATAAAGATTACGGGAATCCACAACTGTCGAAAAACAAGTATAAAGATCAACCTAGTAGTTCGACAACAACTTCAACAGAAGTTGCGCCGCCCATCATTCCAGAGCCAACAATAAAACCGCCAAAGGGAGTAGTACACAAGTCAAAATTTAATCCTCGTGCCAGAGCAGCACAACATTATAATATAGTGGAAGATCTGGCCCAATCGCCATCCGCTATGTCAACACTTGAGGTACTGCAAAATTGCCCATCCCAAAAGCAGGCTTTATTATCAGCTATAGGTGGGATAGACCCAAAGGATTCTAATCTTGTTTCCTTTAATCACAAAGGATACGATCCTCAGTTACCAGCTCAACTAACTTTCCTCATTCAAGTGAAAGCCCTCAACAAAACTGTTCATCGAACAATTATTGATGAGGGGGCATCTACATGTATTATGTCGATGAGTTGCTGGAAAACTTTAGGATCTCCAACCTTGTCGCGATCTTCGACAACATTAAAAGCATTTGACAGACAAACGTATACCCCATATGGCATTCTAAGTAACTTGCAAGTTGAACTAGGAGGGAAAATAGTAGAAATATATGTCAAAGTAATCGATGGAAACCTCGATTACAACATCCTACTGGGAAGACCATGGATATATGCTATGGCTGTGGTTGTGTCAACCTACTTTAGGAAGATTGCATTTCCTTTTTAAGGAGGAATTACAATCATCGACCAACAAACATTTCTCCCCAATAGTTCCCAAGTTACGGGAAGCATTCCGATGATCCATGGAAGCCCCCATACGCTTCAAAATATCGAAGTAGGCCTACTAAAAGACCCTATATTAATGGGGAATTTTTCCCTCCCGCCTCCAATCAATCTGGCAGAAGTGGCAATGGTAGGAACCTGCAATATGATATCTTCGATTCAAAAGATCTCAGAAAATGATATTAACATGGATCATCCGCAGGTATTGCCTCCAAGCCTAATAGAAATATTGTAGCAATCAATGTTTTCGGCATGGGAGGCAGACCCGAATCAACACTTATCAAGCGTTTGGATAGATAGGTCTAAGGAATATGGCACCACTTCAGATCCTTGGTCGCAAGTGCATTACACTGACGAAGGAATTGTTCAATCAATGGTAATTGAAGGGGTGCGAAACTTATCCAATATTGAAGAGACTATTGCCATAAATATCTCAACCAAAACGGATGTTGTAGAGAATATTTATGTTGGCAAATGTTGTTCTCCTTCAGAACTGGAAATATATAACGCTCTTTTTCGCGAATTCAGAGATGTCTTTGCTTGGTCATATGATGAAATGCCAGGCATTGAATCGAGTATAGTTGAACACGAAATCAAGATGTATCTAGATGTCAAACCAGTACGACAACGACTAAGGTAGGTGCACCCCAAGAAATCCGCTGCCATCAAGGCAGAAGTTGAAAAGATTCTCCATGCTGGTTTCATTTATCCGGTTCCTCTAACCGATTGGGTATCTAACATTGTTCCTGTAATGAAAAACAAGGAATGATTAGAGTGTGCGTCGATGATAGGGATGTAAACCAAGCTTGTCCAAAAGAAAACTACCCTACACCCTTTATTGACCAGATAATTTATGAATGCGCCAGATGTGAAATCTTTTCATTCATGGATGGATTCTCCAGGTATAATCAAATAAATATCCGCCCGCAAGACCACTCAAAGACTGCATTTATTTGTCCGTGGGGCACATTCGCATATCGCAAATTACCCTTTGGTTTAAAGAACGCAGGGGCAACATTTCAGAGGGTAATGAATTATGCCTTCCATGGCATCAAAAACATCGTTCAACCATATCTCGACGACCTTCCAGCTCATTCACGAAAGCGGACCGATCATTCGCAGCATTTGAGAGCAATATTTCTACGTTGCCGACACTACAAGATACGACTCAATCCACACAAATGTGTGTTCTGTGTTAGTTCTGGTCGTTTACTGGGCTTTGTAGTCTCAAAGGACGGGATTCGTCTTGACCCATGTAAGGTTCAGGCAATCATAAATTTTCCTCCACCTTCAAATTTGCTCCAAATTTAGAAACTCCAAGGGAAAGCAAACTTTCTGAGGAGGTTTATTCCAAATTACGCTGAACTTGCTAACGGTTATACACGTCTATTGAAAAAGGAAGTGCCCTTCGTCTAGGATCAGGTCGTGCAAGCTTCCTTTGATGCTTTAAAAGAATCCCTAATGAAAGCATCATTAATGTACGCTCTTGATTATCGAAAAGACTTTAACCTGTATCTAGTTGCAGCAGATACAACCATCCCAATGGTTTTAGTTCAAGAAGACAACGGAATTGAACATCCTATATATTATTTAAGTAGGAACTTAAATGATACAGAAAGCAAATATTCCAATGTTGAGAAGCTGGCACTCGCAGCTGTTCAAGCGATACAAAGATTTCAACACTATGTCCTCTTTCACAAAACTACCATTCTGTCAGATTGCAACCCGATGACTTATATATTGTCGTGACAGTTGCTGGGGGGAAAATATTCAAAATGGATAGCAATTCTTCAAGAGTTTGATCTGTAATTTGTAAAATCCAAGTCAAAGAAATCCTTGGTTTTCGTGGAATTACTATGTGATCTCCCATCGTCGTCCAACGATGAAACATCAGAAGAAACGATCGTGGATGAATCTTTGTTTCCGATATCTTCAACCAATCCGTGGTATGGAGATATAATCATCTATCTCCAAACCCAAAAATATAGGCCTAATACCTCCCGCTCAGAACAAAAACATATTCGATATCAATCAAAAGACTACATGATCGTCGGTGATACACTTTATCGTCATGGTGTCGATACAGTTCTGAGGAGGTGCCTCACCAATGAGGAAGCCGAAAAAGTCCTGAATGATTGCCATTCAGGCACGTGTGGGGGGCATCAATCTGGTTACGCTACGGCATAAATTTTTTTACGAGCAGGATACTTCTGGCCAAAAATGTTCAAAGATTTCATAACCGTAGTCAGAAGTTGCCATGCATGTCAAATTTTCGATAGCAAAACCAGAAGACCACCCGCACCACTGCAGCCAATAGTTGTTGTTGGGCCATTCGCCAAATGGGGAATTGATTTCATGACATGTAACCCCACCTCGACTAGGGGGCATGGGTATATCATAGTCGCAGTGGACTATTTTACCAAATGGGCCGAGGCGATGCCTACATTAGATAACACTGGTGAAACAGCTGCCCTTTTCTTTTTCAATCATGTAGTTGCCAGATTCGGCGTTCCACAGGCTATAGTCACAGATCATGGATCGCATTTTCACAATCACATGATGGCCGAATTGGCTACCAAATTAGGGTTGTCTCACGACAGCTCTACTCCATATTACCCGCAGGCCAACGGACAAGTTGAAGTAATCAACAAGGTCCTGAAGCGCATGCTGCAAAGGATGATTGGAGTCCACAAAAGGAGTTGGCACCTGATCCTGTACTCGGCCTTGTGGGCATACCCAACATCAGTAAGGAATGTGACCGGGTTTACACCCTTCCAACTGGTGTATGGCCTAGAAGCAATCTTACCAGTTCAATGTGTAATCTCGTCCCTCAAACTCGCAATCGACCTTCTCCCCGATACTTCAGAAGAGGAGGCTCGTTTCTTGGAACTAATCCAATTGGATGAAACCCGTCGTGATGTCGCTTTGGCTAACGAAGCCCATAAGAAACGAGTCAAGGCACAGTTCGATAAGAATGTCAAACCCTGTGTCTTCTCAGAAGGTGACCTGGTCTTACTTTACGACCAGGAATCCGATAATTTGGGAGCAGGTAAGTTCAAGTCTTTGTGGATGGGCCCCTATATTGTTAAGCGTGTATTAGCAAAAGGAGCCTACGAGTTAATGGATTACGACGGGATTCCATTGGCGCAACCCCGTAACGGGTTGTACCTTAAGCGTTACTACGCATGATGCAGTGTAGTAACCCATATGCTTTTGTTACATTTTTGTTTTCGCTAAGGGTAATCGTTTTGGTCAAGTAATCCACTTTTTACATTTTTTGCAGATGTCGAACCTATTGGAATCATTTGTTGGATATGCCGATGGAGCGAGTCGTAGTTCGTGGAACCTATCTTTTGCAGCCTGGGCCATTTTTGATCCAAGCGGCGAGTTAGTAAGTTTCAGAGGGGTATGTATTGGTCGGTCAACAAATAACATCGCTGAATATAGCGCGTTGATAGAACTTCTCTCTGATGCCATCACACATGGCATATGCCGACTTGTCGTCAGGCTAGACTCACAGCTCGTCATACTACAACTCACTGGTATCTACTTCGTCCGAAATCCAGCTATCTATCGCATGTTCCTAAGGGTCAAGATTTTGGAAAGGCAATTTGATTTTATTCAATATCAGCATATTTCCAGAAACTTAAACACATTAATAGACTCATTGGAAAATTATGTGTTAGATAGACATTTGCAACATTATAAAAAGAAGCATTTCATCAATATTTGCATTCAGATCATGTAACTTAACCAAAATAAAACTCCGAAAATAAAAAATATATATATAATTGTTTATGGTTTACACATAATGTTCTGTAACCAAGACAAAATTGGTCAAATGATCCAAAACTCAAAAGGCTAGGGGGCACCCTAGTCTAATGATGCTGGTGATAACGTCACTGCCTGTGCAATCATGCGTAAAAGCCTAGTCCATCGACTTGGCACGTCAGTAGTATGTCGCTGCAACCTTAGAGGCAGCTCGTCAGTCATCACATCTGGAATACCGAGAGTGAGGCCTTCAACCTGATCCTGTAATGCTGAAAGAGTCTTGGCCACATCGAGGTGGCGAAGGATAGCCCTTCCCATAGCCTCTCCAGCTGGAGCGGCAACTGGCACTCTCAGGCGTACTACTGGCCGAACTGGTCCAACATCTACATGAGCACATGAGTTCTGATTAAGTCTTGATAGAATAAAGCACAAGGACATTATAAATAGAAACAATAAACAAAGATATGGTCAAAGAATTTACCAATGGCACCCCACTGCTCGCCAGCCGGCAGTACCAAATCCGAGTCACCCAAGAAATCCATACCAGCATATGGATACTTGGAAAAAACCATCTCCTAACGATCAAACCACCCAAAGAAGGTATCAGAAAAGGAAACTTGAGACTGACCAGCATGTCTCGACATATGGTCGACCCATCTCTGCATCCGTGGCTCAGTCGGTGGAGGTAAACCAAGTGAAATATACTGCGGTTGCATCAATGGGATCTTTTCCAAGGCAAAAGCAGTCAAAATAGAACCATATCCAAAGTTCTTCAATCTTCCATTTTTCACCTTGGTCAATTGTTCTTTCATCACAAAGAGTACTGCATCACACCAGTTGAACACCTTTGGTTCAAGGCATTCTAAGGCATACTGCATATAAGATTGGTTGGCCACATGAAGAGCCGCACTACCAGCCATACTAGCAAAAGTGAACAGAATGGTCCTCAAGGGCCTGTCAGTGACATCTCAGATGTTGATCTTGCCATATTTACTCGGCTGAGATCCCTCTATGCAATACCTGCGAATGTAATCTCTCACAGATTCACCCCCACGGGCCGAGCTTGATAATGAGATAGGGGCACCCCGCCTCGATAAGCCGGTAAAAAATAGATGTCTATGATAGTCAAGGGGAACACCTGGCTGGTAGGATCCCAGGCATCAAGCAAATATTGCAACAAGTTGATTTGTTGCCTCATGCTAGAGATGCGGAAAAGCTTGAACAGGCCACAGTTCCGCAGTGCATTTACCGTAACTGGATCATGTAAAGCAAGCATGTCCTCTTCTTCATGGTCATGTTCTCGCCATGTAACAGGAATTTTGCTCCAATGAATCTATGAAAACAAACAAGAGAAGAGTTAGATCCTGATTTGGTGAAAAATAGGCAAAAATTTCCATTGAAAACTGTGCACAAATTTCCCTCCTTGCGCCCATCGCACCCCCAGCAGTGTTCTGGGTGTGTTGCATGCTAACTGTCCAGAGGCTAGGCCAACATGCAACGCACCTTTCGATATAGAAAGGGTGCGATGGAGCTAGGGCGAGTTTTTCAAACCCCTGAGGCTTAGAAAAACCAGAAATCAGGCTTAGAATGCAAAATGGAAAGGATGAAATGAAAGAGCTTAGGTTTAGCTCCTACCTGGTCTAGACGGCGCCGAAAATCGTCCACAAAATCTCCCGGAATCATCTGGTGAAAAATCAAGGGGGAAAGCACCTCCAAAGCTCGAACAAACTAAAGTTAAAATGAAATGGAAAAATGAGAGGTAAAAACCACTTTTAAATTACTTTTCACGTAATTCAAGTCAAATATTAGTGTTTTGACTCATTTTTCAAACATATATTGTTCATTTCTGACTAGTTTGATGAAGCAATTGACCATGCAGTACAACCTTTGAAGGAACAAAGTTATTAATGGTAAAATCAAGAAATGACCATTATATCGAGCAGTTTTAACGCTGAATTCAAGCTCGTTAAAAAATAAACATAAGCAATGAGCAAGTGTTTCCCCCAGCGTTTAAGCTCATTAAAAAATGAACCATTTTCTGGTAAATAACCATCGTGAATGTATTATCATCAGCCTTTGAAGCCTTGGTCGTGTTCTCATCATCACCTCCACTCTATATTGGCCGATCATTCACCTCCACTGGATTGTTTACCCCTTTTGAGGAACAACTATGAAGAGTGATCCTGTTAGCCATCCTTGTGACACTGCCGTGATTGGAAAATTCCAAACCTTACCTGGAATCAGCTGCTACTCGAATCTATCACTCGTTCCTCAAAAAACGAGTCTCCTTTAAGCTCTTTTCAATTGACTTGTAAAATATGAAAATATTGCCGAGCCATTGGCCTCTCCAGCTCGTGAAAGTGACCGGAAGTGCTGTCTCTCTTTTAGATTTTAATCTTTTTGGACCTGAGGGATTATTACATAAAAAGATCGAGCGCTTGTTTTGTTCAGCTCGTTAAAATTACCGAAAATTCATTCCTTTTGTATTATTTTATACTTTTTCGGACTTAAGGGATTAGATGACGAAAAAGGATTTTTGGAGTTTCCTTTACGTCCCTTTTCAGACTCTCTAAAATTGAAAAGGACCGAGTTATCTTTGTCGTTAAACTCGTTAAAACTGAATAGCGACAAACTTTTCCATAACAGACAAGAACGAGTTTCACTATCACTAGGCTCGTTAAAACATAGCGATGGGTTTTCCCGAAGGTAAAATTATAGAATAAGCATATGTTATCCTCCTCAAGCTTGACAAAAATAAAGAGGTACTGGTCAACAATGACTGGGGAAAAATTGGGAAGAAAACTTGAAGAAACTTTGTTGGTAGCAAGTCGCTCTTGAACATGACATTTTCACTCCGCATCCGAGTCGGTTTGGGTTGTTCCATTCACTGGTCACATCACCATGGTTCCGTCACACCATCCATATTTGGGGTTAATGCTACCAATCCATCATGTCAGTGTCACTGATATGTTCAAGAGAAGACACTCAGAGAATTCACCTGTGTCTCACCCACTGTAATACATTTACGCTCCATTCTTTCATGACCGCCACCCTAAACCTTATATCACCAGATTGTTTTCACCTCCATTAAAATCATTTGCTCCGTTCCGTGTCATTGATGTGGGATTCACTAAGGCCCTCCTACGATGGATCACTTCTTGTCGACATCATCTCATTATCCAGGAAGTCGATCTAGGAACAACCCTTTCAGTACTTTGAAGCTTGCATGCCTCAATGGCAAGTTTCTCACTTCTGGCGACAGGTTTACATCAATGGCCTTCGACTGAAAGATTTTGCGTGGTGTTCAACACCAAGTCCCTTATTCACACCACATGAATTGTACTGTAGTACCTTGAGGGTCATCATCATTATCGGTGATTCCTCTTGCACCTGTTAACAACTTACATCATTGGCTGGTAATCGGGCGATGTCTTTCCATGTTCGACTCCAAAACATCTCTCACATGGATCGACTTGTACTTTGAGTGAAGATCGAACGAGATTGAAGACCCCAGATCTAGTTTCATCCATCCGGGCTGCAATATATATTCAAGAAAATAAAGACATCAAATGTACATCACTACTGCACAGATAATCATCCAATCTAAGGGATGATGGCTCTATCAGAATCATCAGTCTACACTCAGACGATTGTCTGTCTCATGTACATGAAAATGAATTTATAAAGCTGAGCATGGGAATGCCCGCCTCAGCTAGATCATGAAAATATTATGAAGATAATGTATTCTATTGTATCTTATTACAGGTCACCTTCCAGCTTGAAAAAACTTTGGATCCTCATGATAAAGCATTTCACCCGACATAAAAAGATTAACGACCTCATGCTTTAGGGGGCAACTGTTATAGACATTTTTGGGCACTACAACCCCAATCAAAAATTTCCATAAACCAAGGGTTCCTAAGTCCCTAAAAGTGTTGTTCCAACCCCTAAATGAACAAGGTCAACTGATTACAGCATCTTCCAGAAGTTCTCCATGAAAAACTACTCAGAATTGGTCAAAACTGGACCATTTCACCTGCTCCATGGTCAAAGTGCGTTGCATCCCACCTGAATACACACAGTAGGTGCGATGCATGTTGAAAAGCCATTCTATGGGGTGCGATGGGAAAGAGTGGACAAATGGCAGGGTCAATCCGCAAGGTGGAGGAGCATGGAATCTTCCAGAAACTTCTCCTGTGACACTTGCCTCTCTGCATTCGACCAGGGATGAGTAAGAGATCATCAATCTCCAAGTGGAATCAAGAACTATCAGAGAGAGGACACTAATCAAATCTCAGAAGCTGACTCATCCCCCTTGCAAACATCTATATATGGATCCCTCATCCCAGAGATCCGGAGGCTGGAATTTTGTATCTTGTAAGGAAGTGCTGTTGGTTTCTTGGTGCAATATCATAGTGTTGGGTGATCTAAGCTTTTCATGAGGTGAAGAAGGGCTTTCTTGCTGAGAGGATGATGATGGGTCAGAACAATTGGTTGTAATCCTCTTTTCTCTTTCTTGATTATCAATAAAGCTATTCAAGTTATCCTCCACATTATCGTATGACTGATGTTATATGCATTTGTGTGGCCAATATATACCTGGTCCTATATTGTTTATGATAATAGATCTATGTTCTTGGATAGTGTTATGCTGCTTTGATTCTACAGGTGCTCTTTGAAGCTAGGTAGACGAGGAAGCGAGTGGCGAAGACCTATCAGAAGGGAGAGGAATCGAGCAAGGAACCAAGCGCAAGACAGAGGTTGGTCTCCTTATTCCCCTCTTATCTATTTCTCATAAAGGAAAACGAAAGTAGTTTTTAGTTTGTTTGTTTCTAAGGTAGCTACCAGCCTTAGTGGGACTAGCAGCTCTGCATAGACACTAGTTTTCCCGATAACAAAGTGTCATCTACCAGGCCACCAAGTAAGCAAGCCTCAGACATCAAAAGGACATTCATCGAGATAAAGGCCAGAAATGACCCACTAAGGTTGCAGATTTATAAACAGTATCTTAATATGGCCCCCACAAACGAACAAAGGTTGATGTCTGCCTATGACATTAAGGAGGGCAAAATGATCATGAGTTATTTCAAGCCCAAGGTGTAGCAACCACAATCAACAGCTGATTACATTAGGACGAATTTGGAGGTCTTAGCCAAGGATATTCATCCCATGGACCAGATTGAGCTGCATAAACAGACTGGAGAGATGGTATACTCCACACTAGCTGATAAAGCTATGTAGCTCATAAATTGCAAAACTCCTTGAACAATACCTCTGCTCAGATAGATTTGGAGAAAGCTTCTTCTCTGGCAAAGGACAACAAGATCAAATCCTTGGAAGAAACTATCATTGAACTGGGACATGATCCCAAAGATGCTAAAGGCATAAAGGCACTGATGAAGAAGAAAGAGGACGACGTCACTGCATTGAGAAAACAACTTAAAATGCCTCCTTCCATGCATCCACAAACTGCAAACGTTGTACAACAGAAATCAAAAGAAGACATGATGGACCTGCTCATGAGACTGAATGAGAGATTGAGTGAGACGGAGCAGGCATTGGAGAAAGCTTTACAAGAAAATCAGGGAGAGTCGACCTCCCAGCCACCTGAAGAAATCCCTACAGTCTCAACTGCAGTCCCCTCAACAACTGGACCAGCATTGGCCCCAAATGTCCCATCAGCTACAACAATAGTAATCACAGGTACAACATCAGCAGGAGCAGCACCAGGCAACAGTACAGTTATGAGCATAGAAGAATTGATAAAAGCCATGGAAGAATTGAAACTCCAAGTGTCATAACTGAAGCAAGTGAAGGAAAAATTGGAAAAACTAGAACAAAGTTATGATAAATCCAAGATGAATGTGGCAGAGAAAACAAGGGAGATCAAAACATTGGAGAACAAGGTGAGAGCATTAGAAAAGGACCTCTCTCTGCATAAACCTCTAGCAGAAATCAGGGGAATTTTGTGGACCAACATCACTCAATCCCTTAGTGATGTGTGGAGGTCTATCCAAACCATTTATGAGCAGATTGACTTGATAAGAGTGGCCCAAGTGGAGATTCAAAAAACAAGAGCCTTATTGGGACAGATGCCTGAGCAAGCTAACCGGCTAATACATTTTTTGAACACCAAGACCAGTGAAGAACTGGAAGCACTGGAAATTAGAGACAAAACAGGCACCATTCTAGACATCAAGAGAGTTCTAACCATGAGAACTCTAATGCAAAATTTGGACAGAAGATGCCAGGACATGCAGGTAGAGATTAATTCTTTCACAGAAAAGTTTACAGTCCTGCATCAAAAAGGTTTGCCAAGTCCTTTGGGAAGTAATGATCGTCTGATGAAACACAAAGACTATGTATATAAATTGAATACATATGCTGTTGATCAAGTTAATACATCATCAAGTACTTCAGGAGAGAAGGCACTTCCATCTGGCCAGGCCCTCTATGATAGCGTGGAAAATCTGTTCTACATTGAGCACGAGGTGAAACCTCTGTTCACCATCCCACCTAATTTCTTCAGATACACAGAAGCTGATGAAAATTTAAGGAAGCTTCAGAGACATAAATTACCTGGATCAGAGTGGTGGCAAATTATGTTAGAAATTCTATAAACTTATCTTTGGTATCCTTGGTCAATTGAAAATTTTGGACCATTTACTATAATGTGGATAACAGAGATAAATCAGAGTCATGCGGGTCCAAGCGCATCACATCAGGGCTAAGGAATATCCAGACAACTATGGAGCAGCCAACGCAAAATATCAGAGGATGGCAGCTGCAAACTGACTCGCAACACCTACCTCCAATACATCTCATAAAGACGGAACAACCAACACAACATCAAATTTATTGCATCAATTTATTGTTCCCCTGTTTTTGAGACTGTCTGTCTCTATCTTTGTAAAACGCATTAATCACCACTAGATATTATTTCTACCAGATATTTGACATTTTTGTATAAATATCCCCCCCAGCGAAGTATTTGGGGTTGGTTAGTAGTGGATGTTCATAGTTTTGATTGTAATACCGAAGAATTTTGGAATAAAAAGCTGTTGGAACCATTTTTGTCTGGCTTACTGAATGAGGAATTGATGCTGAGGACCATGTGACATAATTATTGAATCATCTTATGGATCAATAAGTCCCTTCTAACTTATGTTTTACAGTTTCTGTGTTTACTATATCATCTATGTTTCATGATCTAAATAATAGAGAAAAGAATATTCATAATTTGCTTAACTACACTCTGTCTTCAATATTTGTTATTTTCTATGTTTTCTTCATAATTAGTATAAACAATGAATTATTAATTGCTCCTGTTTCCCCTAGTTCTTCCATCTTGAATATTTTCTAAGGAATTCTTAACTGCTCCTTAACAGTAGTCAGCCATTTTCCCTCTGTCAACATGATGAAGGATTGTAGCGGTCTCAGCTAGGGTGCTAGACTGGACTCTATATTTAATATCGACCGAGGTGCGTAAGCTTAGAGGCGTGGTCTAAGGTATATAGACATAAAGAATTACCGCCCAGGTGATTATGAGGTAAATTGCAAGGCTTCTTTACGGAAGACCATGATATGCAGCCTATCCTTCACACACCTAGATTACCCTACTGATGTATCTGACTACAAGACATGCATCTATCAAAGCAAACTGTGAATCTAAAGACTGTGTATGATTGTGGCAACGATTCTAACCCCCTTACAGAGGTATCACTCAGAAAACCTTTGCTTAGTAAACACACACAGCATGCAAGATATTTCCACTATGAAACTATAAAAAAAGAACATGAATAGACTGTGAAATGAGGCAGAGTTTATGAGCATGCATCTGTAAATCACACAAGGACCAAATCCCTTACAAGATTCTCGTTCCAGATCCTAGTGCTGACCATTCAACATAACAGTAAACCCTTCGGATGCGCACACCATATACATGTAATGAAACTCAAAACATAAAGGAATCGAAAGCTCATATGACTGCAGCGTATATACTATGTGAATCAACAGTTATATAAATCGAAACTATGATGCAACCTGTGATACATAAATCGAAACCAATACAACGCTGTGTAAGCATATAGAAAACTAATCCAACGCTGTGCAAACATATATGTATAAACTGAAATGAAATGTAAACAAAACGAAGAGCAGTATACCAAACAAAGGACGCAGGGCCCGTCCGCGCCTAAGGGTATACTGACTACCACCGTTCAGCAATCAACCAATGCAAAGGAGTGAACACACGTTGGGACTGTAACCGGTTCTGTGTATTAACTAAACTCTGTTCTGAGCGAATGTTTCAACAACTGATTAATTAAAATTCAAAAACATTGAACTACTGTATTTACACACGCGTACATACAGCCATGTCATTAATGCAGTGAATGTACATAGTGCTGTTGCCGCGTTTTTACATAGCCTTTTTGCAAAATGTTTCCATACCATAAGTTTCAAAAAGAACAAAAAATCAAAATGAAAATAGAACAATGCTGTTGCTGCCTTTATGCGCCAGAGTATCCTGCTTTGACTGAAGTTGACCGCATGCATAGGAGGCTCGATTTGGATGGAAGATAGGTGTTTGCCCATCCTTGGACATTCCACTTTTCGCCCATGCTTTTCGTTCTCGCTCATCCGCTGCGCCACATGTCAAACGGTAAACTCATTACAGGTTGTGGGTACTTCCTGTAGTCAAGTCATCAAAAACCTCTAATTCTGGAACATAAAACCCCTAAATTAATTCTTATGCAATTTAATAACTATAGAGCAATTAATAATCAACATTCAAGGATTTTGAGGGATAAATGATGAAAATGTATGGATAAATGATGTGAAACTGGGAAGGAAAAAGGGTCTTAGGATGATACCAACAAGGATTCTTAATTTCCCTTCACCCATTGACTCCATTCCATCTGATTCTAGCCTATAAATTGTTGCATATTTGAGTACCTTGCTCTGTGATACCTCCTCTGTTAAGAAACCTGATCCAGCAAGCTATCCTTCTTTGACTCCATCATGCCCAATGGATTGAAACTATTCAGTTTTATCTCACTGTTCTATTAAATCTCCATCCTTCCAACCAAAACTCAAAACAAAAACCTTGTACTTCATAACTAGCCTAATATATCTCAAAGAAAAGCTAAATTATAAAGAGAGAGCCCTCTCTAGATGCAGATTGGCTAGAATCTGTATCTAAAAGATTGGTCTGTGGTTACCTCGGCCGTATTCCCTTCTTACAACTTTTGGGAACAACCTGAGTGATAACATGATGGACGGTGGATGATATCCATAAGCTCCCATAAATGGGGTCATTTTTGTTGTAGTATAGAAGGAAGTGTTATACAACCATTCAACTAGAGGTAACCACTTCACCCATTGTGTCTGTTTATCAGATACAAAGCAATGAAGATATCCTTCCAAATATTTGTTCACTATCTTAGTTTGCCCATCCGATTCAGGATGATAAGATGAGCTATGAGATAATTGAGTACCAAGACAAGAAAATAATTCCGTCAAAAAATTCTAGTGAAGATAGGATCTCTGTCACTTACAATAATATTTGGGTTTCCATGTAGCTTTTGAGTTGTTTCAATAAATTCAGTAGCAACTGTACTAGATTTAAATGGATGAGATAATGCAAAACATTGTGCATACTTGGTAAGTCTATCAACTACCACCATGATGACACTCTTTCCTTCAGATTTGGGTAAACCTATGATAAAATACATTGAAACCTTCTCCCAATGTTGACTTAGAATGGATAAAGGTTGTAACAGACCCGAGGTCTTAAATGTATGACCATTATTTTGTTGGCAAAACAAACACTCCACCACAAAATTTTGAATATCGGATTTAAGGCCATCCCAAAAAAAAATCCTTCTTAACCATGTGGTAAGTTTTTAAAAACACCGAGTGCCCTCCTAAGGGAGAGGTGTGCAATTCCCGAAGAATATTTTGTTTGAGGTGTGCAATTCCAGCTAAATGTCTCAGATGTATTAGGATATTGCTGCAAATTTTGAATGAGTGCCCAAAATTCTTCGTCATTCTTCCATTCATCCCTTGCTTCAGTTATCAAATCTAGTTGGATAATAGAAATGGCATAAAGCAATGCTTCCACATCCTTATCATTTATTGAGAGTGCATATGCAACAACATTTTGCTTCCCTTTTTTGTAGATGATTTCAAAGTCATAACCCAACATTTTTGTGACCCATTTTTACTACTCTTCTAAAGATAATCTTTGTTCTAAAATATTTAAGACAATCATGATATGATTTTACCTTGAAGTTCCTTCCCATTAGGTATGGTCGCCATTTATTAAACGCATGTAGTATTTCGAATATTTCCTTCTCATAAATAGATTTTTGTAAATAATTTCCTTTGATTGGATGACTTTCAAAAGAAATGGGTGTTCCTTCTTGCATGAAAACAACACCAATTCCATTTCCTGAGGCATCACATTCCACAATAAAAGTTTTTGTGAAGTCTGGCGTAGTTAAGACTGGTGCTTGGCACATTGCCTCTTTAAGATTCTCAAAGGCCTTAGTTGCTTCTGGAGTCCAAGAAAATGCATCTTTCTTCAGTAATGTTGTTAGAGGTGCTGGTATTCTCCCATAATTCTAACAAACTTGCGATAATACCTTGTCAACTCAAGAAATACTTGCAGATGCTTTATGGATGTGGGTATTTTCCATTTCTTAATGGATTTAATTTTGTTAGGGTCTACCTTCAAATCCTCATGAGATACAATATGACCCAGATATTCCACCTCCTGTACTCCAAAGAAACATTTGGAGGTTTTTGCATATAATTGTTTCTCCTCCAATAGCTTGAGCACCCTGTCAACATGTTGAACATGATCCTTCCAAGACTTGCTGTAGATTAGAATATCATTAAAAAATAGTAACACAAATTTTCTAAAGAAGGGTTTGAAAATGGAATTCATCAAACCTTTAAATGTAGAATGTGCATTAGTAAGGCCAAAAAGCATGACCAAAAATTCATAATGACCCTCATGAGTTCTAAATGTTGTTTTCAGAATGTCTTTAGTGTTCATTCTTATTTAATGATATCCTGAATGAAGATCCAAATTGGTGAACTAATGAGCCTCATGAATGGGTAATTATATGGGCTCATTTTACCTCCTAACCTATTCAAATCAACCATTCTCTTAGCTTATTGTATGATTTTCTGATTATATTTATGCTTATAGAGTGAGTTGAGTTAGTTATTATGCCATGTGGTCTAACATGTATTTAATGCAGATTATTGATGGATTTCGAGGTCAAAGTCAAGGATCCAATGGTCAAATGGCAGCAATAACTCGAAGTAGATAGAGGAGAGGACTTATAGGAGGGAATCCCCCTCATTTATTACTCCTCACTTCGAATTCCCCTTCATTCAGCTCGGAGTACAAGCAGCCAAATCATGCACTAGAAGGCAACTGAGCAGGTGGAAGATGATTGAGAGTTATCTTAAGTTTTGGGAGCCAAGCCTCACTAATTTTAAGGAAGCTATTGGTAGCTTCAGATGTATGAGTAGAGAGGCCTAGGGCCTCACTAGGGTCGGATTTTTGCTTTTGTAAACTCTGCTCAAATTTCGAGCTTATTATTTTGTGACAGTTTTATGTAATCATGCTATTGTTTTGATAATGAAGATGGAATCCTTTTTGAGCTAGAACTGAGTTACCTCAGAGGGCTGAAGCTCTTGGTTTAGGGCCCAATCCAAGCAACCAAGCTTCTATTTACTTGTATTTGTATGCTTTACTTCAGTTTGTAGATTAATTTTCTGTTGGATGTATTTCTTTTATGGTTAGGAATAGGTTGCTTTTGGTGATTTAGTAGTTTGCTTTCATTTGTGCTTTCTGTAGCAGGTTAAGTAGTGATCAGAGAAGATTCAAAAGGCTAGCAATAGTGCCTTGGCCTCTCTTCATCCCTCTAGGACCATGATTTGAGGCAAAGACCCTCTTGCTGCCCCAAAAACACAGATTCTCCTCATTCGTAGGACTTTTAGTGTTTGCAGCTCTTTAGTAGGTTTATAGTCCAGTTTTGCTTTGCTGTAGATCTTCTTCATCAAGTTCATTTCCTGATTTACAATAGTCCTCTTACATGCTTTTCTTTCTTCTAGTATTTCCCAGCATTTCCTTCTATGCATCATAGTTTAGGCCATTTTAATGCAAAACTCTGTTTTTTCTAAAATGCATTCATTTAGATAGTTGCTTGATTTTCTTGGTTTCTATGCAGTAGATCTCTTCCAGCAGTAGGCCAGCTTATCAGAAATCACATCCTCCACATGATCCATGCCCTACAGGTCCCCCAAATCTCACCTCAATTCTACCCTAGTTTCCTGCATTTTTCATAGAGCTTCTTCCTCTCTCCTTGAGCAAACCCAACCATCTTTCTCTCTCCTAGTGATTCATGGAAGACCTTAGGCACCCTAACCCCTCATTCCAACCTTCATCAGCATTTTCCACCCACTATCACACCCTCAAAATAGTGGAAATTTCTCTCGGCCTCCTCCTGTAGTTACCCTGTTTTCCTCCTGTAGTTTTCCTGTGTCCTCCTGTAGTTTTTCCTGTAGGCTTTCTTTTGAAGGTCGAGTGTGGGAAAATCCTCTAGAAGGCCACCTAAGACCTCATAGGACCCGTCCACACCATCCTACATCATCCCAAGCTCCAAAACTGCCCTCTAATGCCACCTGTTCGCCACACACAATAAATTAGATGCATGTTAAATTCACATAAAAACACATAAAAATCCAAAAATATGTTTTTTTGCTTATTTACTTCCAGAAATAGCATGGTTAGATGTTGTTTACTTCCTTGAGTAGGTAATGGCATTTATTTCATGGTTTTCATAGCATTTTTGGCAAAAGTTGCATTAGCTTGTTAATTAGGGTTTACTAGGTCTTGCTTTACATTATAGTCTTTTTCCTTTCTGCAATTAGAATAACTTCTATAGAGTAATATTTCTTTATTTCATCACACATAGAGCTTCTTATGAGATCCGTAGAAGTTGGATTGAGCTCCTAGTGCTTTTGCGCCGACTGACCAAGTGACAACCTACAGTGGGAACTAGTATTTGTGCATATAGCACCGACGCTTCCAAGTTTGTTACGAACTACCAGGTTGATAAAAGTAAAGTTGGCAACCCAGGAGTTGCAGCATTCTTGCTGCAATACTGGAGCTCACCATGAAATAAATTTCTCCATGTAATTCATCCAATAATTCATCAATGATAGGAATGGGAAATTTATCTTTAATAGTGAGCTTGTTGAGCTCCCTATAATCCGAAGATATGCGCCATGATACATCCTTCTTGTGCACCAATACCACTGGAGCATAGAAAGAACTTTGACTAAGTTGCATTATACCAACCTCTATCATTTCTACAACCATATGTTCAATTTCACTCTTTTGGGCATAGGGATATCTGTAAGGCCTGTTGTTTGGAGGAATACTTCCTGGAATCAAATAAATAGCATGATCACGACCAAAAATAGGTGGGAGGCCTTTGCGAGTCTCAAATACCTTGGAATGATTGTCCATGTGATAAAGGAAAGTGTTCCCTCTGCAGACAGAGGCAACCCCTCTAGCCCTAGAGTGGGTCTAGTCATAGCAAAGACAAAATAACAATCGATTCCCTTAAATAGTCATCGTTGGAGGCTTACCTCAAACTGACAGTTGATGAAGTTTCCATTGCGCTACTCCAGCTTCCGTTTCTTTCTCCTCAGTGAGCAATCAACCTGAAACACCACAAGAAAACAACAGAGCACATAACCGAGAACAACAATGATCTATTTACTTATAAAGTCAAGAAATTATAAGCTATCAAGTAAATTGTACACAAGATATAGGAAATCATCATTAATTGTATTAAAATGAATCAAAATCAAAGCTTACAACCAACTCTTGATGTCGCAAGCCTTCCCGGAGGGTCCAACTAGTATGTTTCTTCAAGCATTCACTCTCAAGAATGGGTCTCCCAAATAGACGATATCTCTCTCTCACTCACAAGCTCTAATACAAGGTTAAGGCACTCCACAACCTCTTACCAAACTATTAGAAATCCCACACTTGTCACACTCACACCAAAGCTATCTACTTAGTTTCAAAGAAAACTCAAAAGAACTAGCCAGCACTACAGAACTAAAAAAACTAGCAGATCATAGCAATGGTGAGTGATTTTATAGGAGAAGGAGTCTCCATGAAATGAGGGAGAGGGAGCTTATCCTTAAGGGAGGTTGCACAAGAGGCAGAACCACCATCCCAGAGGAGGAAAAGCGACCCAAACTGACCCAACAACCAGCTCTAGAACCACCCCGAAGGCCGACTGTTTGAATAAATTCGCCAAATCTAGGTCGTCACAAGTCATGAACTAAGGATCAGTGACAACATCACAAGGAGGCAATGCGTTCAGATGAATCGTTGCTGTAAATAACTGGGAGCTTTGCGCCGAGCCCTAAAATCGCACTCGTGGGAAACACATGTACACTGGCGATGGTGTCGCGAAGAGACTGTTCATGACAAGGGATCGTTGCACCTTTTAATGTCTTATTAGCGATGATGCAGAAACTTAAGAAAAAGGGTCAGTTCTTCAGCATCAGAGAGCACTGTTTAATCTTTTTGCATAAGTGGGAAGATATGGACATGTGTATTTGATACATGACACGTCAGAGGGACTTAGATGAGGACAGTGAAAAATTATTGTGTAACAGATACCCCCTAAAGCATGAAGCCCGAGAGAGTGGGAGGGGTGAAATGATTTATGAAACCATGACTGAACTGGAACACCACCTTGAAGAACCTGCAGGTGCAAGTACAACTGATATCTCTGATAGTGAAATACACGTAGTCTAGGCATGGGTGCAGCCATCCAAAAGACATATGAAAATTGGTCTGTGGTATGGACGCAACCACCCAGTTGATACGACCATATATAATGACAAAGGTATGGTCGCAGCCATCCATGAAGACTCAGGTATGGTCGCAGCCATCCAATCAAAGAGTCATGTATGTAATCACGAACCAATCCACGCAGCCCGAACATATGTAAGCTTAGTCTAGGGTCTTGAAACCCTAACCGATCTTAGTACAAATTCTAGCATGCGAACAAATGTGTTGAAGTCGAGCATGATAGAAAGTCGCTTGATTACTGGTCAATAATGAAAACCGTTAACAAGCGCGAGAGAAACCACCAATAATGACAATGGATCTCAAGGTACGGCCAGTACAATCCACTAAGTGTGAAGAATGGGCTGAAGTCGAACACTCGTGGAATCACCCAATCAAAGACCAATGATGAAAGTCTGTCGTCAGGCGCAAAGAACTTGCCATTGAGGCATGCAAGCTCCAAGGTACCAAAAGGGATCTCTAGATCAATCTCCTGGATAATGAGCTGGTGTCTACAAGAGACGATCCATCGCAGGAGGGCCATAACGTTTCCCCCATCAACGATGCGAGATAAGGAACAAATGGTAGATGGTGAAAAATAGCATTAGAGGAGGAGGTAAGGGTGTGAACTGTAGAAGGATTATACTCTCGAACATATTGGCGACATGACTCCGGAAAGAGGTAGCATTTTGGTACCAAGGGATCGGAGGTTTGATGGAGACAACATGGATTAGATGGAATGAGGCAAAATGGCAATCCAAAACCCCGGAAGGCCAATGACGATGTGAAGATATCCCAACCCGACAAGAAGCAAAAGTGTCGATGTTCAAGAGTGACTAGCTGCCGTAGGTAACCAATGACGACTTCCAAATTTTTCCCCACCATTGTTGGCGAGTACCCCAATTATTTTTGAAAAACAAGCTTGAAGGGGATAGCATATGCTTGAGATATAAGTTTGACCTTCGGACGAATCCAACCTAGTAATAGCTTAACGAGCCCTAGGGAGGAGAAGCTCAAGTCTCATCATGGTGACAAGTCCAATGTCGTTAGGGTTTAACGAGTCCAACATAGGTAAAACTCGGAGTCTTTTTCATGTTTAGATATTTTGAAAAAGACACGGAAAAGAAAAATCTAGGGGGGTCCTTTTTTGTAAATTTGTGTCCCTCGAGCCCGAAAAAGTAGAAAACAATACTCGAGAGAACCACTTGACCTATTACGACCAAGGAGTACTTTTCATAATTAGTGGCCCCGATCCGAAAAAGTAAAAAAGCGATTGAAGACACGTTGTTTCGTAACCAGTATCGAACTCGAAACGACAAAATTCCAGTGATCTTTTCATGTTTATACGGTCAGAAAAGAGCTGAAAGTGGACCGCCTTTTATTCCGATTAACGAGTTAAAAGGGAAAACTCGACAATCTTTTCGTCTTTTGTAAGTCGGAAAAGGGCTTAAAGAAGACTTGTAGAAAATATGGACCAAGCATATATTAATCATTAAACATATCTGCTGTCCCTGTTTCTATACAGAAAAACCACAGTATAAGATCCATTCGACAAAAAATGCACTATATATTTGAAAATTAGGTTAAAAACCCTAAAACCATAGGCAAAACCCCAAAATATATCACAAAACCCGAAGCCCTATAGTTTAAAACCCTAAAATTTGGAAAAAATGACTATAAAAAGGCTTATGGTAATTCATTTTCACATTTTCACTTTGAGTTTTTACCCTTGGTAATTTTTGAGTGCATACTTGTGCGATCTTCAGAGCTTGATTTCAGCGCCGGTGACCCACCATTCCACCCGATGCTCCTACCAAGTAAGTACACCATATTTGGCGTTGCATTTTCATTGTTTTTAAGTCCAATTTCATGTTCTATAAGTGGATTTCAGTGAATTTTTTGTTTCAAATTCGCTCCTCGGTCGTCGTGGAAATCCCTTACGGGTTAGCGACGACCGAGCATATTAACACACACCACCGCCGTGGTCGTCGCTAGAGACAGGTGTACTGTTGCAACAATCGAGGAAAAATTTAATTATGAATTTGAGCCATCTCTACTGTTTGAAAAAACAGTCACGATGGTGCTGTAAAGTTTGAGTTTTTTATAAATTGCACACTTTTAACCCATAAAAACAATTCTAATTACATATTTCTTCAATGTAGAGCAATAATGGCATTTGTATGGCAACAGAGAACCCACAATGTCGATGATGAGCGAGCCATGAATGACCCTGAGTGCAGAAGAGCCCTGTGTGACTGCGGATTATTGAAATTCTTCCTTACACCACACCTTCAGGCACAACCAGACTTGCTCGAGCTGCTGATCCATTCTTGGAACCCGAGAGAGGGCAAGTTTGTCATCCGTGGTTAGGACATCGAGTTTGATGCGATGGACATATATTTCTTGACAGGTTTGTCTCGTCGTGGTGAGAGACCAATCATGGAGGGTGTACGGGCTGCCGACGAGACTCTTGATATGTTGATAGCGCGGGTGTGCCCAAGGGCGCACAAATCATCCACTAGCGGGAAACTGCAGATCCCGACAGTGGGGGATTTGACCCTTTGTTCAGTACTGTTTATGGTTATGAGAGTAGCGGGCTCTCAAGCACAACATGAGGCAATGAAGACCCAACTGCGGTTGGCCCTTGACTACCTCACTCTGACCATGTACAACTGGGCCGACGCAGTGTCTCTTAGCATGAAGAGGCAACTGACTAAGTGCCAACGGGGGGAGACCAAACAATTTGAATATATCCATTCTGATACCGCTCATGCTTGAGTGGGTGCCATCACTTCAGCTGCAGGATATGGATCTGTATGTTCCAGGACCGCGAGAGACTCGCATCATACGATGGGCACACGTGATGCCACGAGGAGGTGGTGGTCGACTAGTATCATGGGGAGTACTGTTTCGGGAGTGGCTGGATCGTCAGAAGATCAACGTTGAGGATTGGCCTTACGCGGGAACATACTTTCGAGGAGATCTTGATATGCTGCTCCCACCTAGCGAGCAATGGGATGAGGGAGGTAAAACACTTGGTCAAACACCACACTATTTATGTGTTTTGCTTTTTATAATGTTTTTGGATTTTCACATGCATATGTCTTAATTGTCATTTCTATGTTATTTACAGATGTGGGACTAGAGAGACCCATGGGACTGGCTCCTGCGGCACGGAGGGAGGGCAACAGAGAGCTGGCTCTGGCTCGTCCGGGCGGTAATGTGGAGGAGGAGATTGCCCAGAACCTCGAGGGCCTGACTGATGGGATCCCAGATTACAGGGGGATCGAGGAGGTCCCGGTGCAGTATCAGAGACATACTGTCGGTGTGACACCTAGGATGCACAGACTCTTGAGACGAGTAGTGCGGGTGGTGGTCTGCTATAGGGAGCAGAACCCACCACAGTAGACACCTAGGCTTACTTTCTTGCTACTTTTGAGAGACATGTGTCTCAGATGTATTGTGAACACAGACTCTATTTTTGACATACACACTTATTTTTGAGCGCCTCGATGCGCCACACGATATTTATATATGCTATCTATGGTTTATTATTGTGTCTAAATGCTTGCATACAATGTTTGATTATATATTGCGTAAATGTATGTCTAATACATGATTTGCCAATGCATCAGTTAATGTGTTTAATCGTCTTGGAATGTGTTGATATGTGATAAAATCAAAATTTCCTTCCAGTAATTTGACACGTAAATACAACCTTAAAATCTGAGGATTTTTGACGGAATAACATCCGTTAAGTTGGAGGACAACAAGTTGAGAATCCAGATTCACAACCAATGCATGAATATCGAGGTTAACAGCCTCGGTCAATAATTCAATGATAACACTATATTCAACGACATTGTTTGTGGTACAACCTAGAAAAACACCTTGAAGGTCTACTAACTCACCGTGAGGATCGTAGATCACCCATGCCGCAGAGGAAATATTCCGGGTACTACGGCAGGCACCATCAGCAAAACCAACGTAAGGTGTACTAGACATCTGCACAAGAAGTAAAAAGACATAATAAGTGGCAATTATGTCTACACACCAAGCCACACATGCACACACACACACTGAAAACACACGTATGTACATAGCAGATGCATGAAGTTCATGCATAATATTTTTTAAGGTAAAGCCCATTCCGGGGCTTATCTAGAGGATTCCCTTCATAATCAATCAACTCATAGATCCCTTTTTGCAAAACGCATTTCACAATGAAAGGCCCATGCCACATAAGCTCGAATTTGCCTTCCCCCAACTTATCATTTGCTTGATCGTAGAGCAGGACTAGGTCTCCTTCAATGAAAGAACGAGGGGTAATAGTTTGGTCGAAGTGATTTTTCACTCTCTTCTTCTGTGCTTCAATGACTAAATAAGCTAGTTAACAGGTCTCGTCTAATCGCTCTAGGTAAAGAAGACGTTCTTCTATCGGAGTAGTGTTTGGGAGCAATTCGATAGCTAATTTAAGAGAAGGTATTTCACATTCAATCGGGAGGGTAGCCTCCAGACCGTAAACCAGTTGAAACAGGGTGAATCCGGTGGCATCATTCATTGAAGTACGGTAGGCCCATAAGGCAGAAAACAACATCAAATTCCAGTTAGACTTGTGCATACCAATTGTATGCTAAAGCATTCTAACCAAAACCTTGTTGATAACTTCTACTTGGCCATTGGCCTGAGGATAATACGACGTCGAACTATCATGACGCAAGCCTAGCTGGGTTGTTAACTTAGTCATCATATGACCACAGAAATGAGAACCATGATCAGTGACAATAGCCTGAGGGACTCCGAATCGAGAAATTACATGATTGAATAAAAACTGAACCGCTGTCTTACCATCATTAGATAATGTGGGCATCGCCTCGGCCCATTTCGTAAAATAATCGACAGCAACAATGATATACCCATGCCCCCTAGCCGAGTGAAGGTTACAGGTCATATAATCAACGATCCATTTGGCAAAAGGACCGATGGTAATGACAGGGTGCAAAGGAGAGGGAGGCGCATGCATCTTCCATTGGTAGATTTGGCACACATGACAAGAATGGACGACAAGAATGCAATCCTTAAAAATAGATGGCCAAAAATAACCAGCGTGGAGGATCTTTTGGGTAGTAGCATACCCGGACATATGACCGCCACAGGCACCAGAGTGGCAGTCATTCAAAACTCGTTCGGCTTCCTCGAACGTCAGACAATGGCAGAGAACAGAGTCAACACCGAGACGGTATAGGGTGTCCCCGATAATGCGATAAGGCTGAGAATGATGGTGAATACGTTGCCGAGCATCCTTGGACAAATCAGGACGAAAAGAGGACGTCTGAAGGTAGACAACAATATTCGCGTACCAGGGATCGAGGGTGCTAATCAACAACAGAGACTCGTCAGAAACATGGTCCTCTAACCAAGAGGGTGTGGTAGCGGATGGTAGCGAGCAGAGAAATTCAGAAAAAATGAGGGATTTCTTAGACTTGGCCATAGTAAACTCCAAATCAAACTCTTGAAGGATGATGATCCATTTCAAGTATTTGCCCCCCAGCAATTGACGTGACAAGATGTATGTCATCGGGTTGCAATCATAAATCACTGTCGTTGTATGCAATAGTATATAATGACGGAAACGTTGGACAACATGAATGACTGCCAACGCAAGCTTCTCAACATAGGCATATCGAGTTTCCATATCAAGTAAATTGTGACTGAGATAATAGACAACATGCTCGGCACCAACATCATCGTCTTGAACCAAAACCATGTCGATGGTGCTATTGGCGGCGACCAGATAAAGAGTATAGTCACGGTGATAATTAGGCGGATGTAACAACGGAGCAGAAACAAGGAGTGCCTTGAGTTGCTCGAATGACTCTTGTGCAGCGGCATCCCAAACAAAGGAGGTATCTCGCTTTACTAACCACGTATAGCCCTTGGCAACTTCAGCATAGTTCGGGATACAACGACGTAAAAAATTTGCTTTACCCTGCAAACTCTACAATTGTTGCAAAGAAGCAGGAGGAGGAAGATTCAAAATGGCTTCAACCTTGAGGGGATCCAATCAGATGCCCTCTTTGGAGACGAAAAACCCAAGAAGTCTACTGGATTCAATGCAGAAAACACATTTATGTGGATTAAGACAGATACAGTAGTGTCGACAGCGAAGAAAATTTTCGCGGAGGTGATTTGGATGGTCATGACGCTTTGCTGAATGGGACAGAAGGTCATCCAGTTAAGGCTGCACAATGTGATGAATACCATGAAACACATAAGACATTGCGCGTTGGAAGGTAGCACCGACATTTTTAAGACTGAAAGGGAGTTTCTTATAGGTGAAGGTACCCCACGGGCAGATGAAGGCAGTTTTGTGTTGATCCACAGGCGATATATTGATCTGGTTGTAACCAGAAAAGCCGTCCATAAACGAATAAATCTCACTTCCAGCACAATCGTCAATGAGCTGGTCAATGAAAGGCGTAGGATAGTTATCTTTGGGACAGGCACGATTAATGTCGCGGTAGTCAACACAAACCCTAATAGTGCCCTGCTTCTTGGTCACAGGGACAATATTAGAAACCCAATCAGTGAGCAGGATAGGGTAAATAAACCCAACTTTAAGAAGTTTTTCAACTTCTCCTTTAATGGCTACAGCCTTTCGGGGGTGCACAGGGCGTAAACACTGTCGAACAGGTTTGGCACCCGGATATGTAGGTATTTCATGCACCACGATACTAGGATCAATTCCGGGCATCTCTTCGTACGACCAAGCAAAAACATCACGAAATTCTCTAAAAAGATCGGTATAAAGTTGAATCTCCTCTAGAGTACAGGTTACTCCGATGTGAATATTCTCGACAACCCCCGGTTTAACAGAGATGTTGATAGGTATGGTTTGCGTAATGTTCCCCATGTTGCCTTCAGAGAAAACTTGATGGATTTGAATAGGTGTCTGAAGGGGTTGGGAGGGGACACAGGAAGAAAACTGCTCAAGACAAGTAATCATAACCTCGTGGCTAGGGAGAAACGAGGAGTGATGGTGATGATCAAACCAAGGAGGTTCCTCGAAAGACATAGTCTCGATAATCGCTTCATCAGAAGGAAAGATTTCCTGTAAGGGATTTGAAGAAGCGCTATCTCCAAGCCAAGGGGATTGTATATATGTGTCGAGAGCCCTGCTCGAAGGAGCAGGTTTAGAAGATGAAGCCGAGGTAGAAACAATTTCGACATAGTTGAGCTCGGCAGGACTCAACGGCATGACATCGCCCCAAGATTCTACCTAATCAACGGGAGGAAGGACCCAAGGATCAGAACGGACAGAAATCATATTGATGGGAGCGATGTTGGGAGGTGGGAGTGAAAAAACACCCATGAGGGTAGGATCTTTAAAAAGTCCAGCACCCACACTCTCATATGGAATAGAGGTATGCTCCACAAAAGGCACATTGCCATCGAAAGAAGAAGAAGCGAAGAAGGACAATTGGTCTACCGTGACAATTTTCCCTTGATGGGGAAAACGAAGGACACGAAATAGAGATGAAGCCACGGCTCGCATGGCATATGTCTAGCTTCGTCTTAAGAGGAGGTTGTAAGTTAAATTCACATCAACAACTTCGACCTCAACTTCAACTGTCTTTCCTTCCAGGGTAATAGGCAAACGCGAGAGGATACCATAAGGACAAGAATCTCTCCCATCAAAGGCTTCCAAGGTATTGGGAGATTGACTCAGGGTTGGGGAACCATTAGCCTTCTAACAAGAAACAAACATGATGCAAGTGGAAGCACCCTCATTAATAACAGTGCGGTGAATATTCTTAGAGTTGATGATGACTTGAATGAGGAAGGTGATCTGGTGAGGCAGTCTCGGTACATGATTATCCAGATCAAAAGTGATCAAATCTGAGTCGACTGGGTCAATGCCACCAATGGCTGATAGCAGAGACTTCCTCTGGGAGGGACAGCTCTGGAGGACTTCTAATGCGGACATAGCCGAAGGAGCTTGGGCTAAGTCCTCAACAATGCTATAGTGCTGCGCAACACGAGCATTAGGGTTGTAGGAAGACTTTCGGAGCACTCCTTTGGGAGGAGGTCGAATGACTGACTCGGTACTAGGTCGCTCGATATGGAGGGGACCAGTACTGGACGAAGGAATACTGGAGGGGACTTTAGTTTCCTTCCCAATGGGTGAAGGATATTCCTTTGACCGCGTACTAATATGGATGGGAATCGTCCCAGCCATGAAGACTTGAGAGCTGAAGGTGGAAGAAGATTGAGGTTGATCAGCCACCATTTGAGTCTGTTGCGAGGGAAAAGGCTCTTTGAGCATAGCAAGAGTCCCAGGGGCGCCTTTTAGCAAATGACTAACCTCAGACTGTCTAGGGCAGTCTTTAGTATAGTGATCCTCGTCACAAATGAGACAAGGGTACTTAGGCTTGCGCTTGGCACCTTCTTCGGCTGGAGGCTTAGGGGGATCCTACTTTGGTTGATTGGCTTTATTCTTCCCTTTTCCCTTTTTCTTACCTTTCAAAGTTTTATCCGCCGCGGTGGACTGGACGACGTTAACTTCAAAAGTTTTACCAGGATTGGGTGGGGCCTGAGAAGCATTTTCGGTTGGAGCAGCAAACTTTTGCTTCGCAGGGTTCGCGGAAGATTTTCTGGAGGATGCATTAACGGAACCAATGACACCATCAATAGATGGCGTTGACGGAGCTTTGGAAGTTCTGGGTTGCAGAGCATCAGGAAAATAATCATATAGCGTACCGGACTGGGAGTAAACCAAGTCAAGATACTAAGCACACGCAATAGCTTGCTCTTCAGTTACACATGCTCCCATAGCAATGTCCTGGGCTATCGAACTGACGAACGAGGTTGTAAACCAGTCAGTCAGAAGCTGATCAGGGATCCAGAACTTAATTAGATGACGACGCCTCCTCCATTCATGGATATGATTGGAGATATGCGTGGTCGTGTCCTATTTCAAGGATGTCAGGAGGTGCGTGCCCGTTTCATATCGAATCGGTAACTGAAAATGAGTTAAAAATGCCATAGCAAGCGAGTTAAAGTCCTAAAAAGTTCTGCGAGCTAGCTCAATACACCATTTCGTGGCAGAGCCAGTGAGAGTACGTTGGAACAGACGGAGCCGGATGGAATCATCATGCCATGAATTAGATGAACACCATAGGTGATAGGTCATGACATGATCTTGAGGATGTTCTCCAGATTTATCGTCGAATTTGGGACAATCACTGGGAATCTTGGTTGGAACTGGTGGCCAATACAGATTATGAAGAATGGGATCATTTGTCAATTTGGACACATCTGGTAGTTCCAAAGTCGCCAAGAAAGGTAATTAAGGATTGAAGGACATCTGAGGCCGTGGGTAAGAAACAACATTATAGTTCCATCGAGTTCCCGGTTGACCCCATCGATTTTGGCCGGATGGATTTTGCCCATAAGGGTTTTGTCCATAGGGATTATAAGTGTAACTGGATGGTTGACCCTGGTTTTGACCACCAGCGGCCCACTGATTACCAACCTGACCAATAGGAGCAGCATACAGTTGCTGAAAATTCTGATAAGGATTAACTTGTGGCTGTTGATAATTTTGATATGGGGCAATTTGAGGTTGTCCTTGGGGCTGCTGAAGGTTTTGAAAACCATATGGCGGCTGAGCTCCAAACTGTGCCTAGGGTCCAGGCTGCATTTGATAAGCAGGTTGGGTTTGAAAGCCAACTTGAGTTTGGAGACTGGATTGGGTCTGGAGCCCAGACTGGGTCTGAAAACTAGGTGGAGCTTGAGAAACAACGAGCGTTTGAGTGCCCGGTTGAGTGGGCCCAAATGGATGTCCTTGCGAGAACTGAGGCTGACCCATCTGGCTAGAAGGTTGGCCTGGTTGAGACTGAGGTTGACCCATTTGCCCAAAAGGTTGAGCTTGTTGGGTAATGGGTTGACCTTGCAGAACTGAAGGCTGACCTGACTGACCAGATGGTTGAGCTGGCTGAACAATTGGTTGGCCTTGCTGGATTTGAGGCTGACCTACTTGTCCAGAAGATGGACCAGGCTGGACAATAGGTTGGCCTTGCTGGATTTGAGGCTGACCCACTTGTCTAGAGGATGGACCAGGCTGGACAGTAGGTTGGCCTTACTGAATTTGAGGCTGACCTACTTGTCCAGAGGGGTGACCTTGCTGGGCACCAGGTTGGCCTTGTTGGATGTAAGGTTGTCCTGGTTGACCAGAAGGTTGCCCGAAGTAAGTAAAAGAGGAACCATTGAAGGCCGAAGGTTGTCCCTGTAAGGGTTGTCCTTGTGGGCCAACAGGTTTCCCTGGATAAGGTTGCCCATAATATGGATGTCTGTAAGAGGGCTTCCCGTAAGACGGCTAACCTTGATAGGGTGGACCTTGAAAAGTTGAAGGTTGTGCTTGGCCACCGTGATAATTGGTCAGGCCCCAAGCAACAGATAACAAAACGGAAACTTCAATTGCAGGCTGAGATGGGATGGATCCCGTGTGATAAATATGGGCTCCTCGAGAAACATAGTAATGAAACAGATTCTTCGGATCCGTATTCTGAAGAGCATGCATGTATTGGTCATATGTCCACCTTGTCGAAATGGAACCAGAAGAAGGTGGGACACTATTGGTGGGATTAACAACTCCAGATGTCGATGCCGACGGACCACCACTAGCAGGACCAACTGAAGGTTTGGCAATAATGGTCACTACTGAAGATGCAGTGACGACACTAATAGCGGGAGCTGAAGAAGCCACACAAACAGTCGGAATAGTCGGGACATATGTGATAGTCACATTGTGAATCTGGGGTGTGAAAGGTTCTGAGGTCGGAGTGACGGTACGAGACCACATGGAACTTGTAAGGGGAGATCTGGAACTCATGATATCATCCAAAGCATGGTAGCGTAAAGGCAATGTGATACCAAGTGGGGTGACACGGAAGGGTGAAGTTTCTGTAAGTATAGGGATTTCATCACTTGCCATAAAGGTCTCTTCACCAAAGACAGGGTTCGTCTCATCCATGTCAGAGGAAGACATCGAGACCGAAACACCAGAAGGAGTAACGAGGAAATCTTCTTTGGAAGGTTCCCAGACGGGGTTCCAATGAATATCGTAAAACTCGTCTTCCGGAGCGCGAGAGTTAAGTGGTTGAATACTCGGAATAACAGGAAGAGTATCGCTAACAACCGGTACCTCATAAGCGACAGAAGATGCAGAGCCTTGGTCACTTGGTACGGGAGACGGGATCGGTGATTCTGCAAGGATGATTTAACTCAAAAGTTCTAGGGAAAAATAAACGAGTAGGGAAAATAATCCTATGCAAACTGAAACGTAGTCAAGACTTAACAAGGTAAATGTGAACGTAGTCGACTAAATTTGATGACACATGAACAATACTTGGACTTTTTCATTTTTAAAGAGTCGAGAAAAGGACAAAAGATGATTCTAGTTGCCTTTGAATATTTAATGAGCTTGAAAGGACAAGTGCTCAGATGATCCTTTTCTTTTAGGGAGTTGAAAAGGAATGAAAGTGACTACTCTGGAGAACTAGGAAAAAGGTTAACCAGACAAACTATAAAACTGCATATACACCTTGGTGATCAAATGAAAGAGAAATGACCAAGGACTTTCCGTACGGTAGTCAATCTTCTGGAATGCTGTGTTCGGTGCATTACGGTTCGCAAGGAAGCATACATGGATTCCTATGGATGTAGGATGATAACCTAGTGGGGTCTCCTGATATATACTCGACGGTACTGGGAGCACAAGTCTATACTAGGCAGCTATTGAGTCACAGAAGGAGGAATCACCCAACCTTAAGCGAAAGCAATAGTGACTAGGTTTAACGACGCCGGAGCACGTCTCTAGCCTAGACCTCTAAATAATACGCGTTAAGTTCCAATGTGTTGTTAAGTTCATTCAGTTAATTTTAGAGTTGATCTTGAATTAGGTTTCATATTTCAGGCCCTACCATATGTATATCAAAAACCCTAAGATGCAACTAGAATAAGTAAAACATCTTTCATTTCAATGAACACCTACTTAAGGAAAGATAGAAAGTTTGTTCCCAAACCAGGACAAAATCAAGACAAACAAATGCAAGCGTTAAGAAACACAATGCATTAACACACCAGTCCTACAGTGCATCAATACTACTAATGATAGATTTTAAAATTCGCTTTCCAATTTCTCAAGCATGAAAATTTGAAATGCAAATGTACCTTCACTTTCGTATACTAAATGAATGCAATATTTTGATTTTTTTAATTTTTTTTTTGAGCTTAAAGATACAAACAAGCAAGTGTGAACTGATCGATCCAAACAATTGTGATCTATGCTTGGTAGTGAAGAAATCAAATCAATATAAAAAATCGGTTCAATAATCGAAACTAAAAATCAACTAGCAAGAAATGAGCAACGAAAAAGCCTCAAGCAAATCAATAAGACGGTTGCGGATGAACCTTGGATAGACAAGCAACCCAGACAAATGGTTCAAAAACTTGAAAGAGCTAGGTCACAGGGCCTAAAAACACAAGACTCACTCAATGAAACCAAAGAGACAATACCCTAACCAAAAGCAATTAAAACAAGCTAATGGGAGAGAGGAAAACAGCAGGGGATAAACAAGACTGGTGAATTTAGGAGGTGAAGTTGTAAAAACAACTTGCACAGGAATCGTCGCGGGTATATAACCAACAACTTGTGACGATAAGCGAATCGTTGCAAGGGTGACGACAACAACAAAGTGACGTCATTGCAGGGGTACACCTATCTTCCGTGACGTGCGGATTTCAGGAATAGTCGTGACTATACGACATGGAATCAGCGATGCACAGGTTTATAAAATGAGGATAGGGCGACATCGTCATGATTGACAAACTTTTTCCAGCGACGAGTTTGAAAACAAGGAAAAATAAGTGAAAACTCCCAAACAAACACCAGGCTATTCTTCCAGACAGTAAGGGGAATTCCCAGATAAACCCAGGCAATAAAAAACTAAAGGTGGAAACCCCAAAATCCAGGAGATACTAAAAAACAAATCAAGGGTAAACAAGAAGAAGACATACAAAGGACTCCCCAGCGGAGTTGCCAACTTGTGATAAAGGAAAGTGTTCCCTCTGTGGACAGAGGCAACCCCTCTAGCCCTAGAGTGGGTCTAGTCACAGCAAAGACAAAACAACAATCGATTCCCTTAAATAGTCATCGTTGGAGGCCTACCTCAAATCGGTGGTTGATGAAGTTTCCGTTGCACTACTCCAACTTCCGTTTCTTTCTCCTCAGTGAGCAATCAACCTGAAACACCACAAGAAAACAACAGAGCACATAACCGAGAACAACAATGATCTATTTACTTATAAAGTCAAGAAATCATAAGCTATCAAGTAAATTGTACACAAGATATAGGAAATCATCATTGATTGTATTAAAATGAATCAAAAGCAAAGCTTACAACCAAGTCTTGATGTCACAAGCCTTCTTGGAGGGTCCAGCCAGTATGTTTCTTCAAGCATTCACTCTCAAGAATGGGTCTCCCAAATAGACGATATCTCTCTCTCACTCACAAGCTCTAATACAAGGTTAAGGCACTCCACAACCTCTTACCAAACTATTAGCAATCCCACACTTGTCACACTCACACCAAATCTATCTACTTAGTTTCAAAGCAAACTCAAAAGAACTAGCCAGCACTGCAGAACTAAAAAAACTAGCAGATCATAGCAATGGTGAGTGATTTTATAGGAGAAGGAGTCTCCATGAAATGAGGGAGAGGGAGCTTATCCTTAAGGGAGGTTGCACAAGAGGCGGAACCACCATCCCAGAGGAGGAAAAACGACCCAAACTGACCCAACAACCAGCTCTAGAACCACCCAGAAGGCCGACTGTTTTAACAATTTCGCCAAATCTGGGTCATCGCAAGTCATGAACTAAGGATCATCGACGACAGCGCAAGGAGGCAATGCATTCAGATGAATCATTACTATAAATACCTAGGAGCTTCGCGCCGAGCCCTAAAATCACCGTCGCAGGAAACACATGTACACTGGTGATGGTGTCGTGACGAGATAGTTCATGACAAGGGATCGTCACACCTTTTAATGTCTTATTAGCAACGATGCAGAAACTTAGGAAAAAGGGTCAGTTCTTCAGCATCAGAGAGAACTGTTTAATCTTTTTGCATAAGTGGGAAGATATGGACATGTGCATTTGATACATGACACAACAGAGGGACTGAGATGAGGACAGTGACAAATTACTGTGTAATAGTCCAAGATTTTATGGAGGTCTGGAGAAATAGATGATTCCAATGTTTGAGACTCAAGCAAACATAATCGTGAAATTACACCCCTTTGTTCTTTCTTTAGAAGCTTTGTCATGCTATTAGAGTCGAATATCTTTCCTTATTTCCCTGCGATACTCATTAATTCAAATTCTTTTCCTTCCCAAAAATATTTCAAAAAAAGTTATTGAAAATTAAAAGCTATCGTACCCAAAGATTGTAACCATTGGACTCCTAGTACAACATCAACACCACCCATTGGAATGGAAAACATTGGACTATTCAATACATATTCTCCCATGGATAGCTTGATATTATGGCACTTTCCCGAGCAATTTATGGTTCCTCCATTTGCAACCATCACTTGACACTTTGGTGCTGGATATAGAAGCAATTTAATTCCTTGGCTATCTTACAATGAATAAAATTATGGGTACTACCCGAATCAATCAATACTATTACCTTTTTCTTCTTGATATGTCCTTCTATCTTTAGAGTTTGAGGAGTGGTAATTCCTGCCAATGCATTACAAGATATGGTCAGACTCATTTATTATTTCTTTGGGGTTGGTTCCTGGTGTATATCCTCTTATTTTGACATTTCTTGTTCCTTTTCTTCCTCCTCTTCACAATTGATGCAAAATAATTTCTTCTCAACACACTTATGACCTTTAGTGTACTTGCTATCACAACTGTAGCAAAGCCCTTTTGCTCTTTTTTCTTCCAATTTTTGTCGTGTCATCCTTGTAGGTTGTGGAAGGCTATGAGCAACCACACTTCCGTCTTTATAGTTGTGAGTGGTAGGTTTCCTTGTTGCCATAATTTTGCTTTCAAGTTTTCTTTCCAACTTGAATGCCTTCTCTAATGAATCAGGTTCGCAAAGACAAACCTCATGTTGGATGTTACGCTTTAGAGTCCCTATGAAGAAATCAATCCTATGCTCCTCTGGAATATCATTTACCCTTATATTCAATTTTTGAAAGTCCTCAATGTGCTCCACTATTGAACCCTTTTGTTTGAGATTTATCAATTGGCTAAAGAAGGTGTTTCTCTTTGTATCCTCATAATGTGTTATCATTTCCTCCGTAAAAATTGACCAAGTGACAATTTTTTTATGAGAGAAAAGCCATCGATACCATACAAACTGATTGGGTTCTAAATATAAAGTTTCAATGCGTACCTTTTGTGTGTTTTGCACATTATGGAGATCAAAATATTGCTCCATCTGTAGTATCCATGTTATGGGATCCTTGTCATCAAACTTCCTCATATCGATCTTTGGAATATGGTGGGTCTTCAATCCAATATTAGAGTCTATGAAATCATGATTAAAATTTCTTTTGTTCTCATCATGAGTTTCCTCTACTACCTTTTTGCCATTAGGAAGCATTTCGTGTAGTAACTTTGCCAAATCTCCCTTCAAACCTTCCATGTATTTCTTCAAATCTTCAATGTTGTCTTTTGATTCATTGATGCCATTATTCAAACCATAAATCTTAGCTTCCATGCCATTCTTCAAACCATCCATCTTAGCTTCCATGCCATTCTTCAAACCATCCATCTTAGCTTCTGTTACTTTTTGTGAGAGTGAAATTTGTTGCACTTGGTCTCGTAATTTTGATATATCATGTTGCATTTTGTTCTGTTCATGAGCCATAGAAGATATTTCGGGTTGCTTACTAGGTGTTTCCATTTTCTTTCTTCAGGGCATCAATTAATGATAATTATGCTTCACTATTCCCTTTGAATCATTTCAAACTAATTTTTTAAACAAAACTTATGCAAATTTTAAAAAAGACTACACACCTTTGATTTTTTTTTCTTTGTAGGAGATCGATATTGAATCTAATGTATCTCTGAACTTTCGAATCTCCAAGGTTTGAAATTGCATCTTGTGGTAGCTCTATGAGTCCTCTTTCCAATGCCATAAGTCTGATCGAGGTTGGATTCTCCAAGAAGGAGTTATTCCCAATCTCCCAAGATGACCTGATTATAGACTAGTTCAGTAGAGCGAACTTGTACGAAGTTCCACGTGTCACTGTTTCAAACTTCGGCTCTAAAAATGATACCTACCAAACTAAATTCTGTCCTCTTTCTGTAACTTTTTATGAAATTTAAATCCGATGCTTAGAGAGAATGTTATGATGATTTTCCCAAGGTCACATGTTTGATATGGAATTCGGGAGCCTCCAAAAACCCTAACTTCCTTGGATCATATCTCCGAACATATAGTGAGACAAGATCTAAAATTCGTAAACAGGGTTCACCAATATTTTGTCTCAAATGGGTTTTAATTTACGCTTTTGAATCTTTGTAGAAAAACGTTATAGAGAAAATTCCAGGATGACCTATTTAAAGCATTGAAACTCTAGAATCCAAAGTTCTGATACCAAATGTTATGCAACCAACCTACAAAATAGAAGAAAAGATAGATCAACGACTTCAAAATGAACCTCTATGAGAGGGAAACCTCCTTTACAATACACAAATGAACAATTCTTGGATGATTCAAATGAAAAAACCTCCTTTCTATATATAGGAATCTAAGGGGTCACAATATAATTAGAGCCAACAAAACAATAATAATGTAAGGGCACAACAATAACAATAGTGGGCTTCTATGTGGCATAACAATAACAATATGGGGGCTACATGGGCGCAATAATAACAATAATTTGGCTACACTAATAACAATGAGGGAATATACTAGTGTTATAGGGACCTAAAAACACCTGGGGTGGGCCCTAACACAAGGAGGCTTATATCCCTAAAGAGATAACAATATTTGAACCAAAAATTCCTTTCATTGATCAGAAAATGTGCTTATACATGGAAAGTTACAAAACTGGAATTCTTAGGTTAGTGCCTCTACTTGACTACAACTGAATTTCTACATCAAAAAATTGACTCCTAATAGGATGCTCGAGTACTTTATTTATACAAAATAGTTGAGGGGAAACCTCCTTGAAGAGAGGGGTTCTTTCTCTCCAGAATCTCTAGAAAGTAGGCTATTGCTCCCTGAGTGGATGCACAACTATAAGGAGGGGTAATGATTTCTCAAGCCAACCAAGTCTGGCCATCCTACAACAAGGGACATGTCTGATAATTCTCTCTTAATTGTATTTCCTCATGATCTGCACTAAATATCTGCAATATCCCACATAATAAACACATCAGGCGCACAAAGCATGATAAACATCTCTAACCTTCCTACGAACTTAACAAAGCTAAGAAATATGCTTTAAGTGCAAAAGGAAAGGTTTAATGTGCCTAGGAAATGTGATATGAGCCTCATGTTGTACTTGATTTGGAGGCCCATAACATAGTACCCTCATACTCAGTCATGTGGGTGTGTGGCTACATCAATCAAAATATCTAAATTTGACGTAGAAGCTTCATATTTTGACTTTTTCCCTTGTTACATTTGAACTTTAATTTGAATGTTGATGATCTTGGAGGTTTACCTTTTACTCTTTTGATAAAATATTTTTTCCAACTTCATCAACCTCTTATTCTCAACTTTCAAAGTCTCATTTTCATGTTGTAATCTAGCATTTGTGCTTTTAGGTGATTAATTCTTAATATTAATCTATATAATTCAAAGATTTCTTTTTGGAATGCCTGTTTTGTAATCAAGATTTATTTTGGGTCGTATGGGTCACATCCAAACTCTTTTTCTGAGTTGCATATTCTTAATCATCGTTTACTAATGTGGGCAAACTTAGTAGCCTGATTTAAGCAGTCTTTAGAACTTCAATCACCAAATTCCCAATTCATTCTACACACCCAATAAATGTATATGCAAAGGTTAATGTTACCTTATCATTGTATCCTTGAGACTTGGCAAGAATTTTCAACCAACTACCCTATTTAAAAGCCTTCCTAGATTTTGGATATGTTTCTAAGAATGGAATAATCAATAACTATTATGGGATAACCCCTCTTCTAGACATAATTAAATTGTTTATGGTATGAGTGGATGGTCATGTTCCACTTACTCCATATTTGTAAACAATGTCAATAGAAAAATGAACTTGCAGAGTTGAAAAGTAAGGAAAATTGGCAGAGGCTAGTGATTATATCTGTTATGCAACCAACTCAAAGAACAAATGAAAAGATAGATTAACGACTTAAAAATTGTCCTCTTCAAGGGGGAAACCTATTTTCAATTACATAAACAAACAATTCTTGGATGGTACAAAATGATAAGACCTCCTTGGTATAGATATGAGTCTAAGGAGTCACAATATAACCATAGCCTACATAACTATAATAATGTAAGGACACAACAATAACAATAGTGGGCTTATATGGGGCACACCAATAACAACATGGGGGATACATGGGCACAACAATAACAATATGGGGATACACTAACAATAACAATAAGGGGAATACACTAGTATTATAGGGACCTAACATGCCCCTCTCCTTCAAAAAAGTGTTGTCCTCAACGTTTGAGTAGTTCCAGATGCTTCTATATAAAATTCTCATCCTCCCATGTGGAATCTTCAGTGGGTAAGTTCTTCCACTTAATGAGATACTCTGAAATTAATCGATTTTGTAACTATTAGGTTCTTGTTTCTGTGACTGCTTCAGGATCAAATATGATTTTTCCTTCTTTGTCAAGTTTTGGCAACATTGTTTGAACTGGAAGCTTGTCACCGATAACCTTCTTTAAGCATGAGACATGGAAAACTGGGTGTACTCGGGAATATGCAGGCAAATCCAATTTGTGTGCCATAGTATCAATCTTTTGCAACACCTTGTGAGGACCATAGTACTTGGGTGATAATTTATTATCCTTCTTAGCTTGCTTGATGGACATTTGTTTGTATGGTTGTAACCGTAAAAATACCTAGCACCCACATCAAAAATTATTTCATTATGATGCTAATCTACACGTTGTTTCATTTGATTTTGTGCCAGAGTGAGGTTATCCTTTAAGAGTTGGAGAACTTGCTGTTGATGCTTAATGTGATCTTCCACTGCTTGAACCTTAGATTTTTCTCTTAAAGATGATGTGATGGATGGTGGATGATATCCATAAAGTGCCATAAATGGGGCCATTTTTGTTGCAGTATGGAAGGAAGTGTTATACCACCATTTAACTAGAGGTAACCACTTGACCCATTGTGTTTGTTTGTCAAATACAAATCAACGAAGATATCCTTCCAAACATTTGTTCATTATCTCAGTTTTCTTGTCAGATTTAGGATGATAAGATGAGCTATGAGCTAATTGAGTAACAAGACAAGAAAATAATTCCGTCCAAAAATTTCCAGTGAAAACGAGATCTTTGTCACTTACAATAATCTTTGAGTTTCCATGTAGCTTTTGAATTATTTCCATAAACGCAATAGCAACTGTACTGGCTTTAAAAGGATGAGATAATGCACAAAAGTGTGCATACTTGGTAAGTCTACCAACTACCACCATGATGACACTCTTTCCTTTAGAATTGGGTAAACCTGTGATAAAATCCATTGAGACCTCCTCCCAACGCTAACTTGGAATGGCTAAAGGTTGTAATAGACCCGGGGTCTTAATTGTCTCAACTTTATTTTGTTGGCAAACCAAACATTTTGCCACAAAATTCTGAATATCAGATTTAAGGCCATCCCGAAAAAATTCCTTCTTGACCCTGTGGTAAGTTTCTAAAAATCCCGAGTGCCCTCCTAAGGGGGAGGTGTGAAATTCCAAAATAATATTTTGCTTGAGTTGGGATTTATCACAAAGACATAAGCGGAATTTGTACCATAATGAATCATTTTTCTGGCTAAATGTATCATATGTACTGGGACCTTGATACAACTTTTGAATGAGTGTCAACACCTCTTCATCATTCTTCCATTCATCCCTTGCTTCAGTTATCCAATCATGTTGGACAATAGAAATGGCACAAATAAATGCTTCCACATCCTCATCCTTTCTTGAGAGTGCATCTGCAACAACATTTTGCTTCGCTTTTTTGTAGATGATTTCAAATTCATAACCCAACATCATTGTGACCCATTTTTGCTTCTATTTAGAAGATAATATTTGTTCCAAAAAGTATTTAAGGCTATCATGATCTATTTTTACCTTGAAGTGTCTTCCCAATAGGTATGGTCTCCATTGATTTAGTGCATGTAGTATTGCCCACATTTCCTTCTCATAAATAGGTTTGTGTAAATAATTTCCTTTGAGCGGACAACTTTGTTATAGACATTTTTGGGCGCTGCAACCCCAATCATAAATGTACATAAACCAAGGGCTCCTAAGTCCCTAAAGGTGCTGTTCCAAAGAACAAGGTCAATTGATTACATCATCTCCCAGAAGTTCTCCATAAAAAACTACTTAGAATTGGTCAAAACTGGACCATTTCACCTGCTCCATGGTCAAAGTGCGTTGCATCCCACCTAAATACACACAGTAGGTGTGATGCATGTTGAAAAACCCTTCTATGGGGTGCGATGGGCGAGAGTGGACAAATGGCAAGGTCAATCCGCAAGGTGGAGGAGCATGGAATCTTCCAGAAACTTCTCCTGTGACACTTGCCTCTCCGCATTCGACTAGGGATGAGTAAGAGATCATCAATCTCTAAGTGGAATCAAGAACTATTAGAGAGAGGACACTAATCAAATCTCAAAAGCTGACTCATTCCCCTTGCTAACATCTATATATGGATCCCTCATCCCAGAGATCCAGAGGCTGGAATTTTGTATCTTGTAAGGAAGTGCTGTTGGTTTCTTGGTGCAATATCATAGTGTTGGGTGATCTAAGCTTTTCATGAGGTGAATAAGGGCTTTCTTGCTGAGAGGATGATGCTGGGTCAGAACAATTGGTTGTAATCCTCTTTGCTCTTTCTTGATTATCAATAAAGCTATTCAAGTTTTCCTCCACATTCTTGTTTTATTGATGTTATATGCATTTGTGTGTGGTCAATATACATCTAGTCCTATATTGTTTATGATAATAGATCTATGTTCTTGGATAGCATTATGCTGCTTTGATCCTACAGGTGCTCTTTGAAGCTGGGTAGACAAGGAAGCGAGTGGCGAAGACCTATCAGAAAGGAGAGGAATCGAGCAAGGAACTAAGCGCAAGACATAGGTTGGTCTCTTTATTCCCCTCTTATCTATTTCTCATAAAGACGAAAGTAGTTTTTAGTTTGTTTGTTTCTAAGGTAGCTACCAGCCTTAGTGGGACTAGCAGCTCTGCATAGACACTAGTTTTCCCGATAATAGACTTCCAAAAGCAATGGGTCTTTCTTCTTGCATTAAAACAACACCAATTCCATTTCCTGAGGCATCACATTCCACAATAAAGGTTTTTGTGAAGTTATGTGTAGCTAAGACCGGTGCTTGGCACATTTCCTATTTAAGATGTTCAAAGGCCGTAGTTGCTTTTTGAGTCCAAGAAAATGCATCTTTCTTCATTAATTTTGTTAGGGATTCTACTATTCTCTCATAATTCTTAACAAACTTGCATAATAATACCTTGTCAACTCGAGAACTCCTCGAAGATGCTTTATGGTTTTGGGGATTTTCCATTTCTTAATGGCTTTAATTTTGTTAGGGTCTACCTTAACACCATCATGAGATACAATATGCCCCAAATATTCCACCTCCTGAACTCCACAGAAACATTTGGAGGTTTTTGCATATAATTGTTTCTCCTCCAATAGTTTGAGCACCCCGTCAACATGTTGAACATGATCCTTCCAAGACTTGCTGTAGATTAGTATATCATCAAAAAATGCTAATAAAATTTTTCTAAGGAAGGGGTTGAAAATGGAATTCATCAAACCATGAAATGTTGAAGGTGCCTTAATAAGGCTAAAAGGCATGACCAAAAATTCATAATGGAACTCACGAGTTGTAAATGCTGTTTTCAGAATGTCTTCAGTTTTCATTCTATTTTGATGATATCCTGTATGAAGATCCAACTTGTAGAAGTAAATTGCTCCATGTAATTCATCCAACAATTAATCAATGACAAGAATGTGAAATTTATCGTTAATAGTGACCTTGTTGAGCTCCCTATAATCCAAACACATACGCCACACTCCATCCTTCTTGTGCACCAATACTACTGGAGCAAATAAAGAACTTTCATTAGGTTGAATTATACCAACCTCTAGAATTTCTACAACCATATATTCAATTTCACTCTTTCGGGCATAGGGATACCTGTAAGGTCTGATGTTTGGAGGAACACTTCTTGGAATCAAATGAATAGCATGATCATGATCATGAATAGGTGGGAGACATTTGGGAGTCTTAAATACCTTGGAATGATTGTCCAAGACTTTTTGGAGATCTCGAGAAATAGATGATTTTGATGTTTGAACCTATAGTGAGAATAATTATGCAATTATGCCTTTTTGTTCTTTCTTCAGAAGATTTGTCATGCCATTAGTGCTGATTATATTTCATGGTTTCCCTGTGATACCCCTTAATTCAACTTCCTTTCCTTCCAAAAAAAATTCAAGAAAAGTTCTCGAAAATTAAAATCTATCATTCTCAAATATTGTAACCATTAGATTCCTAGTACATCATCAACACCACCGATTGGAATGGAAAACATTGGACTATTTAATACATATTCCCCCATGGTTAGCTTGATATTATGGAACTTTCCAGAGCAATTTATAGTTCCTCCATTTGAAACTTTGGTGCTGGATATAGGAAGAAATTCAATTCCTTGTCTATCTTATAATGAATAAAATTATGAGTACTATCCGAATCAAGCAACACTATTACCTTTTTCTTCTTGATATATTCTATCTTGAGAGTTTGAGGAGTGGTAATTCCTACCAATTCATTGCAAGATATGTCCAGATTCATTTCTTATTTCTCTAGGGTTGGTTCTTGGTGCGTATCCTCCTCTTTTGATAGTTCTTGTTCCTTTTCTTCCTCCTCTTCACAATCTATGTAGAATAATTTATTCTGAGCACACTTATGACCTTTAATGTATTTTCTATCACAATTGTAACAAATCCCTTTTTCTCTTTTTTCCTCTAATTTTTGTGGCATAAAACTTATAGGATGTGGAAGGCTAGGAGAAACAACACTTCCCTCTTTATAGTTGTGAGTGGTAGAATTCCTTGTTTCCATAATTTTGCTTTCAACTTTTCTTGCCACCTTGAATGCTTTCTCCAATGAATCAGGTTCACAAAGGTGAACCTCATGTTGTATGTTGTCCTTAAAAGTACGTATGAAGACATCAATCCTATGCTCCTTTGGAATACCGATTACCCTAATATTCAATTTTTCAAAGGCCTCAGTGTGCTCCGCCATTTATTGTTTGAGATTTATCAATTGGCTAAATAAGGTGTTGTTTTTTGTATCCTCATAATGTGCTATCATTTCCTCCGTAAAAATTGACCAAGTGACAAGTGGTTTACGAGAAAAAATCCATTCATACCATACAAATTGGTTGGGTTCTAAATATAAATATGTAATGTGTAAATTTTGTGTGTGTTGCACATCATGGAGATTAAAATATTTCTCCATCTATAGTATCCATATTATCGGATCCTTGCCATCAAAATTCCTCATATCGATCTTTGAAATGTGGTGGTTATTAAACCCAAAATTAGAGTCTCTAAAATCATAATTCATATTCCTTTTTTCCTCATCATGATTTTCATGGATTACCTTGTCACCACTGGGAAGCCTTTCTTCTAGAAACTTTGCCAAACTTTCCTTCAACCCCTCTATCTTGACATTCATCATTACTTCCACGCCTACTTTTAAACCATCATTCAAAACTCTCATATCCCTTTTTATACCATCTATCTTAACTCCCATGTACATTTTTATACAATCTATCTTAACATTCATCATGGATTCCAATTCATTTTTTGTTACATTTTGCGAGAGCGAAATTTGTTGCACTTGGTCTCGTAAATTTGATATATCATGTTGCATTTCTTCCTCTTCTTCATGCGTCATAGAAGAGATTTCTGGTTGCTTACTAGGTGTGTCCATTTTTTTTGTTTTGACAAATTTTGGAATCAAATATGATATATATGCTTCACTATGCCCTTTGAATCACTTCAAATTGGTTTTTCAAACAAAATTTATGCAAAATTTAAAAAAATACACACCTTTTTCTTGCTTTTTAGGAGCTCGATATTGAAAATATTGTCTCTGTGTAATTTCGTATCTCCAAGATCTAAACTTTTTTCCTGTGGTATCCCTACAAGTCTTCTTTCCAACCCCACAATTCAGACTGAGATTGGATTCTTCAAGAAAGATTTATTCCCAATCTTCCACGATGACATAATAATAGAATGATTCAGTAGAGTGAACATGTACGCAGTTCCACATGTCACTGTTTCGATCTTCGGCTGTAAAAATGATATACGAAAAACTATAGTCTATGCAATTTCAGTTAATTTTTACTAAATTCAAATCCGATGATTAGAGAGAAAGTTATGACAATTTTCCCTAGGTCACCTGTTTGAGATGGAATTATAGAGCCTACAAAAACCCTAACTTCCTCAGATCATACTCCAAAACTATATAAAACCAAGATCTAAAATTCATACACGAAGTTCAACAATATTTTGGGTCCACATCGTTGCAATTTTAGCTTTAGAAGCCTCATAGAAAAATAATTATAGCGAAAATACCAAGATGACCCGTTTGAAGAAGTGAAAACCTAGAATCCAAAGCTCTAATACCAAATGTTATGCAACCAACTCAAAGAATAGAAGAAAGATAGATCAACAACTTAAAAATTGTCCTCTTGGAGAGGGAAACCTACTTTATAGTACATAAATGAGCCATTCTTGGATGATACAAATGATAGGACCTCCTTGGTATATATAGGAGTCTAAGGGGTCACAATATAATAAGAGCCTACCTAACAATAATAATGTAAGGGCACAATAATAACAATAGTGGAATTTTATGGGGCACAATAATAACAACATGGGGGATACATGGGCACAACAATAACAATAGGGGGATACACTAACAATAACAATAATGGGACTACACTAGTATTATAGGGACCTAATAATATCATGTAATAAGAGGCACACGAATAGTAATCATGGTAGGTGAAGTATATTTTTTTTGAACTTCTTAGAAATAACAAAGTGTCATGTATCGTGGGTATGCATTTACCTTTAGTAACCTCTTAATTTGCACATGGATGTATGGAATAAGAACTTGTATGTTGAATTTGATCATGCTAATGAAGTGGAGCTATCGTTGAGCCTTTGAATTGACTATTTAAAAGACGAAACTAATGTTTGGAACTGAAAAATGGAACCCAAACTTTGAAGAGAAATTGTGAATTCATTATTATGTAATTTTGAGTAACAATTGGAAAATATTATAACGCAATGAATATCTTATTTCTGAAGAGTTCTATGATTGAAATTATTATCATAGGAATTGAATTTTGACTTATTCAAATAATGCTACAAGGAATCTGATACAAGGTCTCTGCGATAAAATGAATGAAAGGCTTGGTATGCTTCAATTAAGCAATACACGATAACAATCCATCAGAGTATTATCCACATATTGAAATAGATTCAACAACGGCTAGATCCAGAGGAAAGTTGTGAGCATTACGTTCGTGCATAACTTCCATACCTAAACTATGATATATCTGTATAATTAAATTGGTATATGATCCTATATAATAATAGCTACAAGCTTTACGGGAAAAAAAAGGAGAAAAGGAGGGAAAAAATTTATGGATGAAGTGAAATATCCAGTACTTACGGAGAAAAGTATTCGTCTATTGGAAAGGAACCAATATACTTTTAACGTCGATTCGTAATCGAACAAAACAAAGATTAAAAATTGGATTGAAAATTTCTTCGATGTTAAAGTAATAGCTATGAACAGCTATCGCCTCCCTCAAAAAGGAGGAAAGAGAGTGTCAATGATAGGACATCCAATACGTTGTAAACGTGTGATTATTACACTTAGAACCGGTGATTCTATTCCACTCTTTTCAGAACAATAAGATTTCAAATTTGAAACTAAATGGACATCCGTTCATATAGAATTTTAACTCCGGATACACGCAATAGATTTGTATCAGGTTTCAATGGAAGAGTGCAGTTGGACCCGTAGAAGAAATTGACCTCTGGACAACATCATTGTGGGAAAGGTTGTAATGGAAGAGGAATTATTACCGCAAGACACAGGGGAGGGGGTCACAAGCGTCTGTATCGTCAAATTGATTTTCGACGGAATAAGGAACACATATAAGGAGAAATTGTAACCATAGAATATGACCCTAATAGAAGTGCATACATTTGCAAGGTGCATTACAAGAATGGCGATAAGATGTATATTCTGCATCCCAGAGGGGTCATGATTGGAGATACTATTATTTCTGGTCCAAAAGCTCCTATATCAATAGGAAATGCCCTACCTCTGAGTGTGGTTTGAATTATTAATTTACGTGATCGGAAGCAACCGATTGGGTTTACAGAGAAACCTATAAATCTATCACTGATCCAACTAGGACAGTTTTACGGGACGAACCCCAAAGGGAAACTGAGGATAAATGACAGCAGGTGATTGGATTCAAAAATTGTTCATATCGGATCATTGGTTCCGAAGATATAATAATATGGAGAGGACCTGATTGTTTGTCCGAAGCATGAACAAAATGGGATAGAGGCACCCTCTAAAAAGACAAGTTACTCACATTTGATCTGATGGTCAGAGGCGGATTCAGAGCTGGACAGTGGTAGTAATTCCCAAAATAAAAAGATGGGGAGAGGAAAAAAGTAAAAAGAGAGAGAAGAGAAAAAGATGTTTAATATGCCTCCTACGTTATCCATAACATACGAAAGTATTAGTGTAATTTGATAAAGTCATTCATTCTGAATGCTACATAAAGAATATAAGCCAGATGATGGAATAGAGAGACCTAGGATGTAGAGAATCGGGACATAGAGAATACAATAGATGCTCCTTCTCATATCGATTATATTTATTCAATATATGTGAATATAATATACATCCAGAAAGCTATATGCCCTGAGAGAGGCTTGTACAGTTTGGGAAGAGATTTTTATTCATCGGAATAAGAGTCTACTTCAACCAATATGCCCTTAGGCACGGCTATACACAACATAGAAATAACAATTGGAAAGGGTGGACAATTGGCTAGAGCGGCAGGTGCTGTAGCAGAACTGATCGCAAAAGAAGATCGATCGGCCACATTAAGATTACCATCTGGAGAAGTTTGTTTAATATCTGAGAACTGCTCAGCCACAATTGGACAAGTGGGTAATATCACTGCAAACAATAGAAGTTTCGGTAAAGCTGGAGCTAAACGTTGGTTGGGTAAGCGTTCTGAGGTAAGAGGAGTAGCTATGAACCCTGTAGACCATCCTCATGGAGGTGGGGAAGGAAGAACCCCAATTGGCAGGTAAAAACCTGTGACCCCCTAGGGCTATAGTGCACTTGGAAAGAGAAGTCGGAAGAGAAATAGATACAGTGATGCTTCAATCCTTCGTCGACGTGAGTAAGAATGGTTGGATATCCATTAAAAAAAAAGGAAAGAAAGGTAATTGATCATGGCACGTTCACTTAAAAAAATCCTTTTGTGGCTAATCATTCATTGAGGAAAATTAAAAATCTAAACATAAAAGAAGAAAAGAAAATAATAGTTACTTGGTCCCGGGCATCCGTCATTGTACCCGCAATGATCGGTCATACAATTGATGTTCATAATGGGAGGGAACATTTACCCATTTATGTAACAGATCGTATGGTAGACCACAAATTGGGGGAATTTGCACCTACCCTACTTTTTCAGGGACATGCAAGAAACGATAAGAAATCTCGTCGTTAATTGAGAAAGACTTGTCATTCATTAGGGAGGATGGAGTCAATGGGAAATAATAGTCCAGGTCCAGAGATACGAGCTTTGGCGAGAAATACACGTATGTCTGCTCATAAAGCGTGTAGAGTAATTAATCAAATTCGTGGTCGTTCATATGGACAAGCACTTATGATATTGGAACTGATGCCTTATGGGGCCTGTTATCCCATATCACAATTAATTCATTCTGCGGCGGCGAATGTAAATCACAATATTGGTTTGAACAAAGCCAATTTACTCGTCGTAGAGTCGAAGTGAATGAGGGTGCTGTTTTTAAAAGGATTCAACCTAGAGCTCAGGGACGCGGTTATCCAATACAGAAACCCACTTGTCATATAACTATTGTATCGGAGGAAATCTCCAGATCAAATGATCCGATTATGTCAATAGAATCCCGAAAAAAAGGATATGTATGGCGCAGAAAATAAATCCACTTGGTTTTAGACTTGGTGTAACTCAAAATGAGCGTTCCCATTGATTCGCACAACAAAGGAATTATTCCAAAGATCTCCGAGAAGATAAAAAAATACGTACTTGCATTGAAAACTATGTAGGAACGCATATAAAGAGCTCCTCGAATTATGGAGGAATTGCACGTGTAGAGATTCGCAGAAAGATCGATTTGATTAAGGTCAAAATCTATATTGGATTTCCCAACTTGTTGTTAATAGAAGGTAGGGGTCAAGGAATTGAAAAATTAAGAAACGATGTACTAAATATGCTCGATTCTGTGGACCGAAAACTTCACATTGCTATAGAAAAAGTTGCGAAACCCTATAGAAAACCTAATATTCTTGCAGAGTATATTGTCCTACAACTAGAGAAGAGAGTTCCATTCAGAAAAACAATGAAGAAAGCTATTGAACTGGCTGAATGGGAAGAGGTAGAAGGTATTCAGATCCAAATTGCAGGACGTCTCGATGGAAAGGAAATTGCCCGGGTCGAATGGGACAGGGGAGGTAGGGTTCCCCTACAGACAATTCGGGCTAGGATTGATTATTGTTATTATCCGGTTAAAACCATCTATGGAGTTTTAGAGATAAAAATTTGGATTTTAGAAGAGTAGGAATAATTGGTCTTTTTTTTCCAATCTGCCCGATCATGGATCATCAATTCTATCAGATCGAATAGAAATTAGATTTACCATTTTGGAACCGTGCTATGCTTAGTGTGTGACTCGTTGGAATCGAGCTTTTCATTCTTTTCCGAAGTTATGTTATGGAGAACTCGAAATAAGAACGGATTGGTCTCTATAAATAAACTAGAGACTAACTCATTGCTTCATATTGCCAAGATCCAATAACTATGGTAGATACTATCACCTCGTAAATACTTTCTTCCAGGAGAGAAAAATGATATTTTGATCTCTCGTGAAGCGAGAAAGGTGTTTGGTAATGCGGAAAAAGAAGAAAAAGGAGAAATATTCTCCCAATATTGTATGGTTCATTAACTACCCTCCAAAAAGCAGTGTGATAAAGCATAAGAATCATCCTGATTCATTCAAGCAAGATTGAAGGAATTCAGTTTATGAAGGAGAAAGAGCTTCAGGTCGATGGAAACTAAGGAAATTGATTCCGTAACAGATGAAAAGAAAGCTCCATTGCGGAGGGAAGACTTGGGCATTTAGATAGAAGCTATGGAATGATGGAACCTATGACTGCATAAGATCATATAGGAATCTTAATCATTCATTGGATATGATGGCGAAATAAACCAAAAACCAATTAATCTCATTGGAGTCTATAGGTAAGTCGACCCCATGGAGCAAATACTAGAAGAGTAAATATTCGCCTGTGAAATTCTTTATTAAGACATTGGATGGAAATTTAAGAGTTATTCGTCCTGTAAATTAGATTCTATATACAATATGTGTAATGCATAGATATAGACTCATTTATCTACACATTGATTATTCACGAGGAGCCGGATGAGAAGAAACTTTCATGTTCGGTTCTGGATTAGAGATGGGATCAAAATACTATTAACCATCGACTATAACCCAAAAAGAACAAAATTTCGTAAACAACATAGGGGAAGAATGAAAGGAGTATCTTACCGCGACAATCGCATTTGTTTCAGTAGATTCGCTCTTCAAGCACTTGAACTCGCTTGGATCACATCTGGGCAGATAGAAGCTGGACGAAGAACGATTAATCGTTATGCCCGTCGTGGCGGAAAAATATGGGTATGTATATTTCCCGACAAACCTATTACAATGAGACCTGCAGAAACACGTATGGGTTCCGGGAAAGGATCTCTCGAATATTGGGTATCTGTCATCAGACCAGGTCGAATACTTTATGAAATGGGCGGAGTATCCGAAACCGTCGCTAGAGCAGCTGCTAGAATAGCTGCATACAAAATGCCTATACGTACTCAATTTGTTACTACTTAACCCAACCCATCCATACAGAATCAAAGAGTTATTTCTGGTGGAAGAAGATTACTAGTTCGTAAGAACTCTTCCTTTTTTTTCATGTTATCTGCCGAGGTAAAAAATATTTTGGAGGAAAAATGATTCAGTCTCAAACTTATTTGAATATAGCGGATAACAGTGGAGCCCAAAAAATAATGTGTATTCGAGTTCTAGGAGCAAGTAATCGTAAATGCGCTCATATAGGTGATGTTATCATTGCTATAATTAAAGAAGCAGTACCTAACATGCCCCTGGAAAAATCGTAAGTAGTTAGAGCTGTAGTTATACGCACCTGTAAAGAATTTGAACATGACAATGGAATGATGATACGATCTTATGACAATGCAGCCGTTGTCATTGATCAGGAAGGAAATCCAAAAGGAACTCGAGTTTTTGGTCCGGTTGCTAAGGAATTGAGACAATTGAATTTCACGAAAATAGTTTCATTGGCTCCCGAAGTATTATAAGTACTGATAGATCTTGTAAGAATCTTTGACTTAAGGTTCAGCAAATGGTACATGGATCAATTAAATTCATTACACCTCAGGCATATTCCTCAAAGAAGATCGAACATGCCTTTTATATCGAGACTAGGAATTCCTAAGAATTCGTTCGTCATGGGTAACGATACTATTACCAATCTAATTACTTCTATAAGAAATGCTGACATGGTAGAAAAAGGAATGGTTCGAGTAACAACTACTAATATTACCAAGAACATTAGAAGGATCCTTTTACGAGAAGGTTTTATAGAAGATGTTAGGGAACATCAGGAAGGCCAAAAATATTTTTTGATATCGACTTCAAAATATCGAAGAAGGAAGAAAAGGACATATATGACCACGTCAAAGCATACCAGCAAACCTGGTTTGAGAATTTATTCTAATTATCGAGAAATTCAAAAAGTTCTTGGTGGAATGGGGATCGTAATTCTTTTTACTTCCCAAGGAATTTTGACGGATCGAGAAGCTCGACAAAAAAAAATTGGAGGAGAAATTTTATGTTATGTATGGTAATTAATCCAAATGTTGTCCAAAAATATTTATTCTGTAAGATATCCCCATAGTATGAAAAGTCATAGCAAGTTGAGACACCATTCATCTTCATCCAAGCACGTTAGTCAAGTTTTTGAATCAAAAGAGGAGGAGATTCGATGAAGAAACGGAATCTGATCCATGCGGAAGGTTTGGTTACTGAATCACTCCCCAACGGTATGTTTCGAGTTCTGACAGATAATGGATGTCAGATTCTGACTCATATTTCGGGTAGGATTCGACGTAATTCCGTACGAATACTACCAGGAGATAGGGTCAAGGTCGAATTAAGTGCTTATGATTTAACCAAAGGACGTATAATATATAGACTTAGCAAAAAATCTTCAAACGATTGAATCACCTTTTGAACATCTGATAGGGATCGAGAATCACAGATGAAACAGACTCTCTGTCTCAGGAAACAAAATGTAATATGAGCAAATTGGAGGGTCACAAATATGAAAATTCGTGCTTCTATTCGTAGAATTTGTGGAAAATGTCGATCAATTCGTAGACGAAAACGCGTTATGATAATTTGTTCTAATCCGAGACATAAGCAAAAACAGGGGTAATCCTCTTCTATATCAATTAACGGATCTAGTGGTAAAATAGATTTTGATATGCATTTTTCGAACTGAACTCATAATGATTAATATGTCAAAAACTATAAAAAGAATTGGTTCACGTAGGAATGAACATCGAGTACTCAAAGGAGTTATTTACGTTCAAGCAAGTTTTAACAATACCATAGTGACTGCTACAGATGTACGGGGACAAGTTCTTTCTTGGTCTTCTGCTGGTGCCTGTTGATTCAAAGGTACAAGGAGAGGTACACCATTTGCTGCCCAGACTGCAACAAAAAATGTTATTCGCGCATTAATGGATCAGGGTATGGAACGAGTAGAAGTTATGATAAGTGGCCCTGGTCGAGGGAGAGATACAACATTATGAACCATTCGTAGAAGTGGCATACTATTAAGTTTTGTACGTGACGTAACCCCTATGCCACATAATGGATGTAGACCTCCCAAAAAGAGACGTGTGTAAGAATTGAATGAATTTCAAGAGAAAGAAATGATTTAATGATCTGATCAAATATTCTTGGTATGATTCGAGATGAAATCCCAGTCTCTATTCAGACACTACGATGGAAATGCATCGAATCCAGAGCATACAGTAAGTGTCTTCATTATGGCCGTTTTGCTCTATCCCCGCTCCGCAAAGGTCGAGCCGATACAATAGGCATCACAATGCGAAGAGCTTTACTTGGAGAAGTAGAAGGAACATGTATCACAAGTGTAAAATTAGAGAACATAAAACATGAATATTCCGCGATAATAGGTATTGAAGAATCAGTACATGACATTTTGATGAATCTAAAAGAACTTGTATTTAGAAGTGACTCGTACGGAATCCGAGAAGCTTCTATTTATATTGTTGGACCCAGAAATGTAACTGCTCGATATCATATTACCACCTTCTGTGAAAATAATTGATACTACACAACATATAGCTAGACTTACTAAATCAATTACTTCTGATATCAGATTACAAATTGAAAAAAATCGCGGATATATTATACATAGTCCAAATAATTATCAGGACGGAATTTTTCCTATAGATGCTGTTTTTATGCCTGTTCGCGATGCGAATTATAGTATTCATTCCTATGGGAGCGGAAATGAAATACGAGAAGTCCTTTTCCTGAAAATATGGACGAATGGGGGGTTAACTCCTAGGGAGGCACTTTACGAAGCTTCTCGAAATTTGATCGACTTATTTATTCCCTTCCTGCATGGAGAGGAACAGAACATAGATGGAATGAACAATAAAAAAGGGTCTAATATGCTTCCCTTCCTCCTTTCGCACGTATTGACTGATACGGGGGAAACGAAAGAAAAAATAGCATTTCAACTTATTTTCATTGACCAATTAGAGTTACCCCCCAAAACCTATAACTCCCTCAGAAGAGCCAATATACATACATTATTGGACCTCTTAAATTACAGTCGAGAAGATCTAATGAGAATTGAACACTTCGGGAAGGAATCTGTCGAACAGGTATTGGAAGTTCTACAAAAACTTTTTGCAATTGATCCACCCAGGAATTAGTTTCGGGTTCATAAAATGGTTGGTTTCATTTCATCTCTTCATTTCCTTTACCCAAGTTCTTTTGGAGAGTCATGAGAATCTTTGACATATCTCTCTTTCGTGGAATATTCGAAAGAAATATCTGACAAGATGGGTATATCTAGGGAGATATAATTTGTCTTAAAGCAACTACTCCCTAGATATATGAATAAAAAAATTGAAATATTTTTATATTCGACAGTTGGATCAAATTGGATTGGAAAAGACCTAAAGTTAAAGATTCATCAATAGGCAACGCTGCCCCAATACCTAACCAAAGGGCTACTGTAGTACCGATCAAGGATACTGTTGTAGCTACTGGACGACGAAATGGATTCTAAAATTGATTCACATTCTCTAGAAAAGGCACCGTTAATGATCCCGCGGGTACTGAGCCCATTAAAAGGACACCTAATAATTTGTTAGGTACTGTATGAAGTATTTGGAATACAGGGAAAAAATACCATTCAGACAATATCTCCAAAGGAGTTGCAAATGGATTTGCTGGTTCACCAATCATTGATGGTTCTAGAACCGCTAAACCTATTGTACATGCAATATTACCTAAAATTACTACTGGAAAAATATATGAAAGATCATTGGGCCAAGCGGGCTCTCCATAATAATTATGTCCCATACCTTTAGCTAATTTAGCCCTTAATACAGGATCATTTAGGTCAGGTTTCTTTGTTATTGGGATAAGTAGATCTTTATGGATGTATCCCCCGAAAGAACCAGACATGCCAATTTTTATCATCCGGCTCGAACAATAACTGGAGGAAGTATATATCACTTATTTTTCTCGTGATGGAAGACGAATTGGAAAAATAGGAATTAATAATGTCTATGATCATCCATCATTGGTCATTTTATTATTCCAGTTAAATGCTCATGACCCAAGTAAGCTCACAAATTAGATCATGATCGATATGCCTTTTGGACCATCTTAGTCCTTGTAATTTGTGTTTATCACCACGAATAGACCTCAAAAGTTTTTTAGCATACAAGGTATTGACTTGTTATTGATCCGGCCTCTTTCCTTCCTTAGATCCCTTCTTTCACTCCAATAGTTTTTCCATCGAAATGGATGCAAGGGAAATGGATGCATTTTCACACTATGAAAAGGAGAAGTAAAGTCATATAGTCCAATTATTGAATATATGAAAATATTGTCCCATTGTCCGGATCTCACGGAGTCCTTCCTGATTTGGATTCGATCATAGAAAGAATACTATTGGAATGGAACAAACTGACCAATGCCTTTCCACCCAGGTGCTAAATTTCCTATTTCTGATAAGGAAATTGGGACAGAGACACATTTTATCAGAAATATTTATGTGGTAGATCGGAGAAAGTATTTGCATGGCATAATCAATAGTTCAAGTCACACACTCCCATAATCGATCTTCTTCGTCTGAGAATCTACTCCAATTATTTGTTTGTATTGGATGAATAATACTCCAAAATCGAAAGGAGAAATCCGAGGACCATATGGATATTTCCATTTTTGAATAAGAAATATCCCTGGCGATGATATATTACTGTTGTTATTCGGAACAATAAGTTATGAATAGTTATTTTCAATCTATCTTTCCTCTCTATAAAGGACCTGGAATACCCTGCTTATGGATCATTAGAAAGTGCATTGGCATAAATACAACAGTAAGAAGGGTAATATGAAAGTGTGTAAACTATAAAAATGAGTCAAGGTAGATTGACCCACACTAACACTTCTGCGTAATAATTCTACCAAAGGAGATCCTATTATAGGAATAGCCTCAGGCACACCAGTCACAATTTTCATTGCCCAATAACCAATTTGATCCCAGGGCAAAGAATAACCAGTTACACCGAAAGATACGGTTAACACAGCCAAAATTACACCTGTGACCCAAGTTAATTCACGGGGTTTTTTGAATCCACCTGTGAGATAAACACGGAATATGTGCAGGATCATCATTAGAACCATCATACTTGCCGACCATCAATGAATTGATCGGATTAACCAACCAAAGTTAACTTCGGTCATTAGGTATTGAACAGAGGCAAAAGCTTCTGTAACGGTCGGACGATAGTAAAAAGTCATAGCAAAACCAGTAGCTACTTGTACTAAAAAACAAGTAAGTGTGATCCCCCCTAGACAATAAAATATATTGACATGAGGAGGAACATATTTACTGGTGATATCATCCGCAATCGCCCGAATCTCGAGACGCTCTTCGAACTGATCGTATACTTTATTGAGATAGGTAAACTGAAATTCCCCCTCTGAAAACTGTACATGAGAATTTCCCTTCATACGTCTTGAACAAGAACACGCAAATGCTTTTGGACACGAATAAATAAATTTGGGAAAAGAGATACTTGAGGGTTCGTTGCCTGACCGGCTGGAGAAATGAAGATCATTCGAAACAATCCAGCATTTCTATTAGAAGACTCTATAGTGCCAAAATTTCAAAAAGTGCCAAAATTTCAAGTCGGTTCATCCCCATGATAAATCACTATAGGCCCTTTGAACAATGTTTTACCCTATTCGTGTGATATCAGTTCCCTAGAAAAGAACTAATATAGACGATTTATAGGAAATATCTTGTCGAGATCTCAATAGATGAATCAATCCAAACCTAAGATTTCAATTAGACCCCGATGATTTTATCAAATCCCCAAAAGGTTCTCTGGGTAATAACCTTTTCATTTTCGCTCATTCGACGAAATATGCTAACTAAGAGAAATCAGATACTATATCATTCTTTGGTCATAATCAACATAATTATGAGAGGGGATAGATCCTTCGATTTATTATAGGAAATACCTCTTTCAATTTCTTTATTGGAAGTCTGGTGACGAGGAAATGATAGGTACAAACCATAGTTCAGATCTTCCGAAACATATCTATGATAGACCTCGTGCTCTAGAGATTCAATATTCTAGAAATGAAATATCCAACGAGGTAGGACCATCTTGATGAAGATAACAGATCGGTCTTCTGTACTATAAATATGGATCGATTTCGACAAGTTGCACACCCATATTCCAAAAATCCTTAGAGAAGAGTAATTACATGATCAAACTATTGGAACAAGATAAGCTAAAAACTCAAAGCCACTATTTGGTCTGGGTTTGAATCCCTCAGTTCTTTTTTTTTCTTCAAGAGCTCACCAGGTGAATTTTGGAGTTCCTCAGCCCCAACTAACCGGAATCCCATCCAATAAAATGGAAGAATTATAAATCTCCAAGATAATAGATAGGAATATTGCAAATAGAGCCATTGCAAAACCCATAAGAGGAGTAGTTCCCCATCCAGGAGCTACTTTACCATATTCTGAATTAAGCGGTTTTAAGGTCGTTTCTGCAAGGGTTTCTTTTGGCGTGGTTTTGGAAGTATCATCAATGGTCTGTGTAGCCATAGAAACTATTGTATTGGTTGAGATCTTTTAACTTTGTTATTATATGGTAAACATACCATGATATTGGGATCACCTAATAATGGAAACTGCAACCTTAGTCACCATCTCCATATCTTGTTTACTTGTAAGCTTTACTGGTTATGCCCTATACACCGCCTTTGGGCAACCCTCTAAACAACTTAGGGATCCTTTTGAGGATCACGAGGACTAATTGAAAGAATGACCTTCCCTATAGGGAAGGTCATTCTTTCTTTGATGGGAGAGAAAGAATGACGATTTGGAGAAGCAAAATTATTTTCCCCCTTTAGTCGGAAGTTTGGGTGGTTCTCGGAAGAAAATAGCGAAAAAGATTATCCCTAGGGTCGATACCAACAGGAATGTATAAACCAATGCTTCCATAGATTTGATTTGATCGTAATTTACAATTATGGAGATAACTTTCGTACTAATATTTATTAGAGAAGAGATAGGAGCAATATCATACCACTTGTCTTTTAGTAGTTGGATCTCCCAGTTTTTGGAATGCTCCAAATTCTATTCGAGCATCCAGATCCGAGTCGATACCAGCAAAAACATATCTGAATAAGGTCCTAGCACCATGCCAAATGTGTCCAGAAAAGAAAAGGAGAGCAAATGTAGCATGTCCAAAAGTAAACCAACCCCTTGGACTACTAAGAAAAACACCATCAGATTTTAGAGTAGCATGATCTAATTCAAAAATTTCACCTAATTGGGCACGTCTAGCGTAATTTTTAACTATAGCAGTATCACCAAAACTGACCCTGTCAAGTCCACCACCATAGAACTCAACAGTTACACCTACTTGTTCAACACTATACTTTGATTCTGCCCTCCTAAAAGGAACATCGGCTTTCACAATTCCTTCTTTGTCCACCAGAACTACTGGAAATGTTTCGAAAAAGGTAGGCATACGATGTACAAAAATCTCATTTCCCTCCTTATCTTTGAAGATAGGGTGTCCTAACCAACCAACAGCTATTCCATCTCCATTGTCCATTACACCTGCTCTGAATAACCCCCCCTTAGCTGGATTATTACCAATGTAATCATAAAAAGCGAGTTTCTCGGGAATTTTGGACCAAGCTTCTGATAGGCTTAAATTTTCGGCCAGACCGGCACGAACCCGTCGATCTATTTCTTGTTGGAAGTATCCCTGATCCCACTGGTAACGAGTGGGACCGAATAATTCGATCGGAGTAGTTGTGGAGCCATACCACATGGCCCCAGCAACAATGAAAGCTGCAAAAAACACAGAAGAAATACTGCTAGATAGGACCGTTTCAATATTCCCCATGCGTAATCCTACGTATAAACGTTGGGGAGGACGAACACTGAGATGGAATAGACCTGCTAATATACCCAAAATACCCGCTGCTATATGATGAGAAGCTATTCCTCCTGGAACAAAAGGATCAAAACCTTCAGCTCCCCATGCTGGATCCACTGGTTGTATTTTTCCAGTTAGTCCATAAGGATCAGACACCCATATCCCAGGACCATACAAACCCGTTACATGAAATGCTCCAAATCCGAAACAAGCTACTCCTGAGAGGAATAAATGAATTCCAAATACTTTTCGCAAATCTAAACAACGTTTTCCCGTACGTTCATCACAGAATATGTCCATATCGCAATATACCCAATGCCAGATAGCTACCAAAAAGCACAGGCCAGAAAACATGATATGTGCCCCGGCCACACCTTCATAACTCCAAATACCGGGATTAATTACAGTTTCTCTGGTGATGTTCCATCCACTCCATGAATCCTTTATTCCCAAACGAGTCATAAAAGGTATAACGAACATACCTTGTCTCCACATTGGATCAAGAACAGGATCGGATGGATCAAAAACTGCTAATTCGTACAGAGTCATTGAACCAACCCAACCAGCAACTAGAGCTGTATGCATTATATGTACATAAATTAACCGTCCAAGATCATTCAATACGACGGTATGAACGCGATACCAAGGCAAACCCATGCAAACACCCCTTTATTGGAAAAAGTAGACACTATGTAACTTTCTCACATTGGATTGGAAGAGATCATGTTATCGAGCTAGACCCGGATCATCTCGAAAGTGAACATCTATTCACTTGGACATTGCTAATGATGGAACAGGTTTGAAACAATTTTGTTCATACATAATAACAGGGAGAGGCAAAGATATTTTATCGTTTGTATGTACCAATACACAATGTAGGGATTGGTCCCATTTATATTGATAAAAAAAGAGGAAAGAAACGAGATATTCTAATCCTTCCATTCGTTCATGAACGATACCTTTGCAATTTATGGACTAAGTCAGATATAATTTTTGATGAAAAAATATCATTTTTCTACTAAAGAGTGGAGCTATTACTGTTCCATAAACAGTAATACTTTACTGCGGGAAAAAAATAAAATACTGAGTTCAAATGCTCAGTCAAAATGATAACTTTATCATTTTGTGCTATGCAATGAAAAAAAAGGTCAAAATAGGAAGTCTCTAGGTTAATGGGCCTTTTCCATTTCGTAGAAAGATTCGGGGTTATTCGTTTTCAGGATCAATAGTGGACAAACGGAGAGAGAGGGATTCAAACCCTCGGTACGGATGATCCGTACTACGGATTAGCAATCCGCTGCTTTGGTCCGCTCAACCATCTCTCCAAGATGGAAGAGTTCATGTGTAACAAAATGAATGGTGGAGTAAAGGTGTATATCATAGTATGTACAGATTGTATCGGCAATATAATGAATATTGCCATTATTCAGTTGGATAAAGAACAATCCAGTCAATCGTATTGTTCATTTCGTTAAAAATAGTTCTGTATGACTGATTTTTTCTGCTTTTCTTGAGAAAAGCAGAAAAAATCAGCAGTCATACAGTGCTTGACCTAATTTGATAGCTAGAATACCTGTTGTAAAAGCAAGAAAAAAAGCTATCAAAAATTTAAGCTCTACCATATCTTCATTCCCTCCCCAATCAGTTTGATTAAATGCGTTACATGGATTAGTCCATTTATTTCTCTCCAGTATCAAATTTTATTATCTAGATATTGAAGGGTTCTCTATCTATTTAGGGTTCTCTATCTATTTTATGTATTATTGTAAAGATATCAGTTGCTCAAGGCCATAGGTTCCTGATCGAAACTACACCAATGGGTAGGAGTCCGAAGAAGACAAAATAGAAGAAAAGTGATTGATCCCGACAACATTTTATTCATACATTCAGTCGATGGAGGGTGAAAGAAAACCAAATGGATCTAGAAGTTATTGCGCAACTCACTGTTCTGACTCTGATGGTTGTATCGGGCCCTTTAGTTATAGATAGATAGAGCTTTGGATGGATCAGAGATCCATCCAAATATCCTTTAACTATTTAAGTTGATAATGTAACGAATAAAACCCACCTGTATCACTAAACTATACACGCCACAATCCCATTGACGGATATTCCGTCACTTCTTTCCTTCCACATTTGAATCCAAATTCCGGAATTCCTTAATTCTCTCTCTTCTATTTCCGAGAGAGAAGAAAGGATTCTATCCATTCTAGTTTTGGAAATTCTAGGTTGTTCTTTCTCTTTATCAAGGAATTTTTTTTCTCAACTCCTCTAATCTTCTAATTGAATTCTTTCTAATTCATTTTAGAAAGATCTTCCTCTTCCAGGAAGAAAAAGAGCCATAAACTGGAATGGCTCCATATTCTTAGCTCTCAATCTTTGTTGATCTCTTATAGTAATCATATCTTGAGGTTTGCAAGGGTAACTTGGTATATCTACCATATGGTCATTGACCCGGATATGTCCATGATTCACTAATTGTCTAGCTTCGGGAATGGTGGGAGCCATACCCAATCGAAAAAGAATATTATCCAAACACATTTCAAGTAATTGCAATAGGACCTGACCCGTTGAGCCTTTGTCTCTTCTAGCAATACGAACATATTTCAGCAAATGCTCTTAGGCATAACTTGTCTCCATCCGCTTTGTATCAGCTTAGCCCGGAGTTTCCAGTATAGCGATCCTTACCCTACGAGCTATTATAATATATGTTCTCAACTTGATATCTATAAAGATAGATGGATCACCCATATCCAATTTGTTGTCCATCTACCATAGTAGACTCACTCATTCATATATGATGAGGGGGCCCTTTTAACTCAGCGGTAGAGTAACGCCATGGTAAGGCGTAAGTCATCGGTTCAAGTCCGATAAAGGGCTCATGTTTCCCACGAAGAAAGAAGGCTCGGGTGTCCATTTCTATTACATAGATAGAAATATTTTCACCGAAATATGAAAATGACAACAAATCGGATTCAGATCTAGTCCGTTTTTTATCTTCTTTTATGAGGCGAACGACGGGAATTGAACCCGCGCGTGGTGGATTCACAATCCACTACCTTGGTCCACTTGGCTATGTCCGCCCCAGAAAAACCAATTTATCTATCTACAGTCATTTCTTCCAAGAATAAAAAATGAGCTAACGTTTGTTCTTATGTGGGTCGTCGGTGACCTCTGATAGGGGATCAAAGCAAGATCGATGACTAACTCTCAACTCTCGAACAAGTTGTATGGCTTATTATCAAATATGTGATAAATATGAAGTATTTTGTATTTCTCCCGGAGAAATATCACGATCCCATCTTCCCTCCGTTCTTTTGAACGTGAAAGAAGAATCTTTCTTCTTTCGTATCGATCCTTTGTCTATTCACTCATCTGCCATAATTATTGTTTTTCCCTATTAGATTTTACTTTTCAACTAACACAGTTTTGTAGATTGGTTCGGTAGATCCCACGTTATTCGAGTTGTAACGAACGGGCCATAACCATTAAAATGGTTCGGTGTAAATGGAATAGATCGAGATCTATCTCGATATTTATTGTATGTTTTATCTTGATACTAAGATCTTGTCCATCTGAACAACTTTGGGCAGGATATTTGATCAGAGAGTCGTTGTTTAAAATGATCAAGGTTGTGGCTGTGTCGACAAGTTCGACCCTATTCGCTTATCATATATTCATATTCGATGAATCTAGACCATTTGAACTTGTATCCTTCCTTCTCGTATTAGAAGGTATAGGGTTTTCCAATCTAGAAATTTTTGTTATCTTACATGCACGATTAGGATACAATCAAGTTCTTTGTTATATTATTATGCAGGTTATGGGACAAAGATACAAATTTAAAGGCTCATCTACAGACGGAGATAGTGAACATTTGATGAATCAAATATAAATTTGATTGTTGTCTTTCAGTTAATTCGTTTGAAAGTTTAGATCAAGCGAACAGAATTGGTAGGCGTCAATCGATCCGTGGAACGTATCAAATATTTCACATATAAGTTCGTTATGACATGAGCCCACTCATCTCACAATGATATAAAATCATTTCAGACAGATCTATTGCCGAGTAGAGATCTATTTGTAACGGGGCAGAAAGCAGCTTCTTTTGGGTCGTTGTCCACATAATTTTTGGACAAGGGGTAATAGTTTCTTCCTTTCATCTCAACCCAACAGACTTCTTTATTCTATTGTTTGTTCCAGAACGCATTCCATGAAATATGTGTATTCTATAAAATAGTGGGGTAGATTAAAGCAAACGTTGGTCCAGATGTAGATCTAATATGCATAGCCGGTAGATTGCATTTTTGTGATATGTTACCAGAACGAAATTAGAGGCAAGGAAGAGTGTTTGTCCCAATATGAAAATCTTGGGTCTCAAAAACCATGTGATGATCTTAGGTGAAGAAAGAGAACGAACCAAAGGTTCGCCTTTAGCTAGGATGGATCAACTCCAGAGAATTTCTCTGCCCAGGTATTCGGAATATCCGTCGTACTTGCCACTTCTATGGTTCAAAAATAGGCTCGATTTACGACACATAACTTATTGTAGGGAATCCTAGTTGATCAAGGTCTTCGCCCCGATATTTAGCAAAGGGATAGATACATCCGGGATTTTCGATTGAACGGAAATTTTGTTCAACCCCAACGGAATGCGTTGCGTTTGGATGGAGCTAAAAGTCACATTTCTGATTGATACTTTGACTGCTCTATGGATTGCTTGGAACATATGATATTCGAGAGAACTCTCGAATTTTTCGAAGAACTAGTGATAAAAAAAAATAGTTTATAGGTTTGATCATCTGGTATCGGATCAATCTCGATCGATCCAAAATACTAATATGCCTGCTCTGGTCCAACGTTCCCATCCATCGATCTCGATAAGGACATGAGGTTGATATGATCTGAAAGACTTTTCAAGGCCAAGTCATAGGGACGGACTATGAGGGGATATATATAAATAGTATCACTTAGTGGAATGTATAGGGCTATACGGGCTTGAACCGTAGACCTTCTCAGTAGAACAGATCAAAGTTCTTATTATCAAAATAATTTGAATTGTTCCAAGCACCCAACATGCATTTTCTCGCATTGGGCTCTTTCATTAACTGATGGAAAGATCGGTTAGTCTGCCATTCTCCTCTTTCCGGTAAGATACTAATATGGCTCTGTGTGCTCCAAATTCTTACCCTTCAGAAGCAATCCCAAATTTATTCAAAAGGTTTTTTTGACGTATTTCTGCCTCGCTCGGGCATAGATTGACTCAAATAGAGTCTCTTCTATCGCTCCAAAAGTAAAATATGACACTTCATACACCTAAAAGTTCATAGAGCGAAAAGAATATATTTTGAGGTCCCCGTATTATACTCATTATGCTTGGCATTGAACAGAGTTGGGATTGACCATATCAATTAGATCCGTAATTCGAATCAGATCGAACTTAATCTTTGTCATGCTATTGTTCCCCAGAGAAACAAATTTATAGAGTAAGACTATTTCACATAGAATCTATTTCGTGGATCGGACGAATCGATAAACTCTCCCGAAAACCATTGGCGCACGTGTAAACGAGGTGCTCTACCTTGCTGAGCTATAGCCCTTCCTTGCCAGTCTTGGTGATACACTACTATACTAACCAGATGGATCACTTTATGTCAAGGTAGATATTTCATGATCCAATACGTTCCAATAAGTTCGATCTGTGCCAGGGACACATACATTGTCTATACATTTAATTCGATTTCGATTTAGAATCGTTTATAAATCCAACTCTACCTATGAGAATAAATGACCCACTTAACTCAGTGGTTAGAGTATCGCTTTCATACGTGAGAGTCATTGGTTCAAATCCAATACTAGGTAAACTTATTAGATGCCATCGAGTTTTCAATGGTATCTAATAAGTTTTACTCCACGTGTTTGGATCGAGGTGGAACATTGAATCCATTTTTCAAATCATTATAGAAAATGTTAATTAGAGACGGGGGGGCTAGCATTGATAGCCTCTAATCGGGTTCTATCCCTTTTCAGAGCTAAATCAACCTCAATTGCTTGTCTTTTGCCTTCGGCTCGAGCTAAGTCAGCTTTAGCTATTCGAAAATTTTCCTGGGCTTCTTGGGGATCGATGTCAACATCTCTCTCTCTGCATTATTTACCAATATAGTTATTCTATCATTGTCTATCTTGGCGAAACCACCCATCATAGCCATAGTGGACCACTGCCCATTGAGACGTATTTTCATAACTCCTATATCTACAGCTGCCACAAGTGAAGCATGATTGGGTAATACGCCAATTTGACCACTATTAGTAGATAGAATTATTTCTTTAACTTCTGAATCCCAAATGACTTGATTAGGAGATAGTACACGAAGATTTAGGGTCATTTTCAGAATTAACTTTCCATGCTGGAGTTTATAGCCTTCGCGGTAGCTTCATCAATATTACCCACCAAATAAAAAGACTGTTCGATAAGACCATCTAATTCTCCAGAAAGGATCATTTGAAAACCTCTAATTGTTTCCATGAGACCCACATATTTGCCCGGGGAACCTGTGAATACCTCTGCTACGAAAAAGGGTTGTGATAGGAAACGTTCAATTTTTCTTGCTCTTGCCACGATTAAACGATCTTCCTCCGATAATTCATCCAGTCCAGGAATAGCTATAATGTCTTGAAGTTCCTTATAACGTTGTAAAGTTTGCTTAACCCCTTGTGCAGTTTCGTAATGTTCTTTGCGTACGATCCAAGGTTGGAGCATAGTCAATGTTGAATCTAAAGGATCCACTGCTGGATAGATACCCTTCGCAGCTAATCCTCTCGATAGTACGGTAGTAGCATCTGAATGTGCAAATGTCGTAGCAGGAGCAGGGTCGGTCAAGTCCTCAGCAGGTACATAAAATGCTTGAATCGAGGTTATGGATCCCTTTTTTGTGGAAGTAATTCTCTCTTGCAAAGAACCCATTTCCGTGCTAAGAGTTGGCTGATAACCCACGGCGAAAGGCATTCTGCCTAATAGGGCGGATACCTCTGATCCTGCTTGGAAAAAATGGAAGATGTTATCAATAAATAATAGTACATCTTGCTCATTGACATCTCGGAAATATTCGACCATGGTTAGAGCAGTTAAACCGACTCTCATGCGAGCTCCCGGTGGTTCATTCATCTGACCATAGACCAGAGCCACTTTTGATTCTGATATTTTTTGTTCATCAATTACTCCCGATTCTTTCATTTCCATGTAAAGATCATTCCCTTCACGGGTACGTTCTCCTACTCCTCCAAATACAGATACCCCTCCATGAGCCTTAGCAATGTTGTTGATCAACTCCATAATGAGTACTGTTTTACCCACTCCATCTCCTCCAAATAAACCAATTTTTCCCCCATGGCGGTAAGGAGCCAAAAGATCTACTACTTTAATGCCTGTTTCGAAGATGGATAATTTTGTATCCAACTCTGTAAAGGCGGGAGCAGGTCTATGAATAGGAGATGTTATGCCAGCATCTACAGGACCCAAATTATCGACAGGTTCTCCAAGAACATTGAAAATTCGTCCGAGAGTAGCTCCACCAACTGGAACACTTAGAGGAGCTCCCGTGTCAATCACTCTCATTCCTCTCGTCAAACCATCTGTAGCACTCATAGCTACAGCTCTAACCTTATGATTTCCTAATAATTGTTGTACCTCACAAGTAACCTGAATTTCTTGACCGGCTGTACCTTGACCCTTAACTATCAATGAATTGTAAATATTAGGCATATTACCTGGAGGAAAAGAGACATCCAGTACTGGGCCAATGATTTGAGCAATACGTCCCACATTTGTTTCTACACTTGCGGAAACCCCAAGAACAAGAGGATTTTTTCTCATACAAAAATGGAAATAATTTCCATGAAGAATATATAAATATGATTTTGCCAATATCATCAATAAAAAAAAAAAAAATGTTCCATATTGGGTCGATCAGACCAGTAAATAATAAATGGAAGTTACCACCTGGGTAAAATCCAACTTTATTGAAAAGTTTAAATTCATCCATATTTGGAATATGAAGTAGGTAGATGGATATGAATAAGGATCATGAGGAAGTCTTCGATTTATCTATAACTAGAACCAATTTATCCATAACTAAAACCGAAAATACTTCAAAATTATGTCCAGATCATCTGTGAAATATGAAACTTGATATTCATGACCTTTCTCTCATTGATCATTATCTCTTCTCTTCATACGCACATCTGTATATGTATTTTCGGACAATTCGCACCATTATGGTCAAAGGTCCATTCGGTTCCTTGATTTCATTCATGAACTAGTTTAACCACTGAAAGGTTCTCGGGTCAATACATGGAGGAAGAACTTCAAGAGCAAAGATTGGGTTGCGTTATACATAAAGAACATTATACAATGAGAGTGTATCTAGCACCCCAATAACGGACGACTTTTTGTAGGATATTTCTATAAAAATTGATTGTTTACGTTCGGTCCATGTCGAGCAGACCTCGTCCTTGCGAGAAATAATTATTAATAAAGGAGGGACTTATGTCACCAAAAACAGAGACTAAAGCTAGTGTCGGATTCAAAGCTGGTGTTAAAGATTACAGATTAACTTATTATACTCCTGAATATCAGACCAAAGATACAGATATCTTGGCAGCATTCCGAGTAACTCCTCAACCCGGGGTGCCACCTGAAGAAGTGAGAGCAGCAGTAGTTGCTGAATCTTCCACCAGTACATGGACCACTGTTTGGACCGATGGACTTACTAGTCTCGATCGTTACAAGGGGCGATGCTATGACATCGAGCCCATTCCTAGAGAGGAGACTCAATTTATTGCCTATGTAGCTTACCCCTTAGACCTTTTCGAAGAAGGTTTTGTTACTAACTTGTTCACTTCCATTGTAGGTAATGTATTTGGATTCAAGGCCCTACGGGCTCTACGTTTGGAAGATTTGCGGATTCCCCCTTCTTATTCCAAAACTTTTCAGGGTCCACCTCATGGTATCCAAGTTGAAAGAGATAAATTGAACAAATATGGTCGTCCTTTATTGGGATGTACTATCAAACCAAAATTGGGTCTATTAGCCAAAAAATATGGTAGAGCAGTTTACGAATGTCTCCGTGGTGGACTCGATTTTACTAAGGATGATGAGAACGTAAATTCCCAACCATTCATGCGCTGGAGATATCGTTTTGTCTTTTGTGCGGAAGCAATTAATAAGGCTTAGGCCGAGACAGGTGAAATTAAGGGACATTATTTGAATGCTACTGCAGGTACATGTGAAGAAATGATGAAAAGGGTAGTATTTGCAAGAGAATTGGGAGTTCCTATCATTATGCATGACTACCTGACGGGAGGTTTTACTGCAAATACTTCTTTGGCTCATTATTGCCGATACAACGGCCTACTTCTTCATATTCACCGCGCGATGCATGCAGTTATTGACAGACAAAGAAATCATGGTATGCATTTCCGGGTACTGGCTAAAGCATTGCGTATGTCCGGTGGAGATCATATTCACGCCGGTACTGTAGTAGGTAAACTTGAAGGTGAACGAGACGTAACTTTAGGGTTTGTTGATCTACTGCGTGATGATTTTATCGAAAAAGATCGAAGTCGTGGTATTTACTTCACTCAAGATTGGGTATCTATGCCAGGTGTTCTGCCCGTAGCTTCAGGAGGTATTCACGTTTGGCATATGCCTGCTCTGACCGAGATCTTTGGGGATGATTCCGTACTACAGTTTGGTGGGGGAACTTTGGGACATCCTTGGGGAAATGCACCTGGTGCAGTAGCTAATCGGGTTGCTCTAGAAGCTTGTGTACAAGCTCGTAATGAAGGACGTGATCTTGCTCGT